>JAQZBX010020444.1:0-33012 GCA_029593785.1 Cabassous unicinctus
TTTTTTTTTTTTTTTTTTAAGAAAAGGAAGGGGACTAAATGAAAGAACATTTTTTCAACCCAAAAAATCAGAGACTGATCTTTACCTTCTGTACCAAGTAGACGCTCGTGGCTCTCTCAGCTGCCACTTTATCCAGATCAGATCCCTCGGGAACAAAGTAGCTCACGTCGGCGATGTGAACTCCCACTTCAAAGGTGCCTGTGAACGCACAAGAAGGACGGTCAGCCTGGGACAGAAGGCAAGAGCAAGACTCCCCTGCGCATGCCGCTGACGGGGCCACAGGCCCACGGATTTAGTCCTGCTGGGCATGCTACCCACCCCTGTAACTTGTACTATTGTTACTTTCCTTGTTGTACACCCAAGAAAAGCACAGGACTTTTATCCTGAATAAACAAGAGTAACCATTTTCACAAGGTGTCTCCCATTTCTAGGACTTCTTATCTTTGAGCAAACATCAACAGCCCTGCAGAAGAAGACAGGGCTCGCTGATGAGGAGGACCACATCCTCTCAGGACCCTAGGAGTGACTTACTCTCTGAGTCCTGCAGGCCCTGCTCTGAAAGCTCTGCCTTTCTGCCCACAGCGGCCGGCCCAGGCCCTTATTCAGCCCCATATCTGGCCTCCCCACCTGGCCTCTGGGCCCCTGCCCTGCTGCCGCCAGGGATCTTTCTCAACACAGCCTGATGATGTCACCCTCAGCATGTTATTCATGTCCTTCTGCCTGACCTCATTGTGATCTGCCCTGTCAGCCTAATGGCCCCCTCCTCCCTCCACATGCTCTTCAGGCAGCTCACGTGGGAAACCTCTTTCCCTTCCCTGAACATTTCTGACCTCACCCCATTCAGATGCTTGCTTGGCTTCAGCTTCTTCCTACTCTTGGAATAACCTCCTCAATAGGACCTGCCTCTCAAAAAGTCCTCCTTAACTTACAAGGGCCCACTGAAAGAGAATCTCCCTATAAGAAGAGATTCCTGCACCCTCTGCAGAGCTAATGCCCCTTATCTGCCTCAGATGGCCTTTCCTTCAGGACTGTCATCACTACCAGATACACAGCATATCTTTACTGGCTAACATGTCTACTGTCTGCCTCTTTCCCGACAGCAGAAGCTCCAGCAAGGCAGGGCCTTTGGGGTCAGGTTCACTGTCATATGGCCAGTGCCTGGCACATGGCAGGCACCCAGTAAGCACTTGGTGAATGAATGAACCAATCATTGGTTCATATGCCTGCTGCTTTTTCCTTTCTAGTAAGAGACCTACCTTTTCCTGCCCTCCTCCCCCACCTTGGGAACTGCCCTCCCCTTTCCTGGCCCTGCCTTCTCTCCCAGCCCTACCAGACAGGTGTGCATCTGACCTAGGCTGGGCAATCAGACTTTGGTGGAACTGCACCTTAGGTGGGGATGGGGTTGGGGGACAGTCAGGTTATAAACTTAAGATCTGCAGTTGAACATCCCATATATCTTCTATAAAATATAGTAGATGTGGCTTGAGATATACACACACACATTCTCATGTATGTATGTGTATATACATACATAACTATATTTTTATCTATACACGAAAATGCACAAAATAGCCAGAATATAAGAAAGAGTACATGTGTAAATTAGGTATATAGCATGAAGACAGCATCATGGACAAAAAGAAGGCCACTGAAGGTTCAAGCACAGAGCTGGGTTTGTTTCAATGTAAATATGTGCTTGCTGCAATTTCACTACACCCCATGCCTGCACTCAGTGATTGGTCCAGGCCGAGGTATGTGACCCATGAGATTTATCTTGAGTCTATTCTCAGGGATTGATGTGGATTTCAGGAAAAAGCGTCTCCCTCCTGGGATTCCAGACCCTCAGGAACATGTAAGCCTAGAGCTGCCAGGAAACACCTCTGCCAATGTAGAAAAAAGAGGTCTAAGAAATAAAGGGAGAATCACGATGACCTCGCTTGAACTCCAGGATTCTGCTGAACCTGAAACTAGTCCGCGTGTGGACTTGGCAGCTCTTGAGCCAATCAACTCCCTTTTCGTCATGCCCCACTGAAAAGAATCCTAACTGAGGTACAAGTCGACTCGGAAGAGCTTTTGAACACATCACCCCTGCCCCTGGGTCACCTGCAGAGCAGCCCTGAGGTATCACACATTTTATCTGCAAATTCTGCAGCTATTTAGCAACCTTCTGTTTTTGTTTTGTTTTGTTTTTTCTTTAAAGTGGGGGATTATTCTTCTCTCATATTTTAACATGGAGAAATGATTAAACATGGGGTGCTTAAAATAAGGGGTTCAGGTAAGAAACAGAATTTAAGATTTCCCACTCCTCATCTGGTCTCACACCTAGAGAAAACGCTCTTACAGGGCATCTAGACCCTTAGGTTTCTCCACCCCAAACTGTAACATCATTACATTAGGGAAAACCTAGGTCCACCTAAGAGATCCTGGCTGCTACAGGATAATGTAATAAACCTGTTTCCCACAGAGAAAAGAGCTGTCTGGAGAGCTCAGAGAAACTAGAGTGGCTCCAAGTTCAGCGGCCTCGGTTCCGCGAGGCATGCAGCTGTGTTACTGCATCACTGGGAGCCTTGAAACCTGCCCTGTGATGATCGAGGAACTAACCCCTCAGTGAATGCGACCAAGAGTCCCGGACGGCTCAACTTCCAGTTCTGGTATTACAAGTATCTAAAACCAACACTTGGAGATGGTAAAATAAAGCACCTTCTTTTGAAGTCAGAATTATAATATATTGGTCTAACAGGTAAATATTGACTAAAGGAAAAGAGAGAGGATTATTATATCATGATATAAACCATACTTTTAAATTCAGTCTATGTGTTACTACACATGAACTTTCTGTCCTCAGTCAAAATTGACAAACTGACAAAGAGTTCATTACAGGAGATAAAACATGACGGAGGCCAATCAAAACATATTCCAGAGGCTTGAATTTCACTCCGAAATCCCAGCAGAGCCTCTAAAACCAGCAAAGAGAAGCTCTCTTATTCTCTGCTTTGGACCTTTTTAATGGAAACCCTAAGTAAATATTTTATTACATATATTTACATAATGTGAACTTGCAGACTCTTGAGGTAGTGGCATTGAAGTTTTTTATTCAATGAAAGATAAAGTATAACTCCAAAAGATTATTTAACAAATACTGCCAAAATGTGTAGGACCAATTTGATGTTTTAAAAAATACCGTCTTCCATAGAAACATACTTAAAATTTTTTTTTTAAATTTAAAATTTTCATCTATCAGGCTGCGGTAAGTCCCGTGAGTTTTGAAGAGCAGTGGAAGCAGAGAGAGTAAGAATCCCCAAGGCAAACCACATCTGGCTCACTTTGCACAAGGTCCACAAACTTAAACACAAATACTCCTTTGAATGAACTCAAGAGAACTGCTTCATCCAATTAAAACACTAACTGAAAATCTAACTCGAGGGCTTAGAGACCATCTCGGCTAAGCCAGCCTCCCAGCCAGCTCAGCCACTTCTCCACAGTGTCCCTGCCAGGTGGCCCCAGACATAGCCTCAAGGGCGGGGGTCACCTCTCGAAGCCACTTGCTTCCTTTGTGAAGAGCTCCAATGGTGAGGAAGTGCTTCCTTTCGAGGATCCAGGACACATGACAAAGGAGCCCCTCGTTTGTGCCAGCACCGGGCACACATATGAGGTCGGCAGTCCCTCCCTTTCAGGAGCTCACAGTCCGTTGGGGTGGGCAGATATACAAGATGACAGTATGACGTTACTGGTGCTATGACAGGGGAGCAACGGGGCGCTGGAATCTGCTTTTACTTCCCTGAGAACACATGTGAAAGTGCTCTGTAATCTGTAACAGCTACACGTATGTAATGGAGGCAGTGATGAGAAACACGATAAGGACAGCATCAGCAGCCATTTAGTAAATGCCTACTCTGTGCCAGGGGCCCCACACATAGTAATCTAGCTTTTACAACAGCTGTGCTAACTGTACTTCATTGAGGCTAAGAGAAATTCCAAATCACTTGGATGCTTGTCCAAGGTGACTCGGCTAATAAGGGAAAAAGCCCAGATTTGAAAACAGGTTGAATTCAGAGCCTTTGCTCCTTTGATTACCCCCTGCCCACTGTCATTATAACTCTAGGACAAAGTGATACAACCTGATTTTTCTTCTCAATGGGCCATAGCTCAAATCTTGCCCTATTTTATGACTCAGTGGAAGCCATATTCTTGGCTACAGATTCAGAAGTCCTGTCAGGGACTTTTCCAGCCTTGCTCACACACACCCACTTGTCCCCACCTGCTCTTTTGGTTCCCACTGCCAACTTCCATAATCATTTGTAGCAGGACCTATTTACAGGACAAGCAACCACTAAGCTATCAACTCTAGTTCTATTTAATTATAAAAAGAAGTTCTCTTAAGGACTTCCAACAATTCCTTTTTAAACTGCTAACTTCCAGTCATCTTTAGCTGGCAGCAGAGTGATTTCTGAAGTACTCAAAGGCCTGCACCAGAAGCGAGCACTCCCAGTGTAGCCTCCTATCACGGCGGGGGCACATCGGGCCTCCCTGAGCACAAGTGAGTCAGTGCCTTCCAAGCTTCAGTCACTTGAGTTCACCTTCACCCACAGCCAAGACTGGACAATGGTGAGAGAGGCTATTTTTGACCACAGTGGGAAACTCCTCTCAGAAAACAGTATTACATATGATGCCTGGAAACCCATTTAATCCAGAATGTAGGTGAACAACACTGCAAAATGGACCTCACCAGCAAAAAATAAAATAACTGCTTTTGCCCAGGTCACTAATGGTCTTTGCATAGCTAAATCCAAACCTTTTTAGGTCTGATACGGCCTGACTTTATCCAGCATCTGAGGCATGGTGACTTCTCCCTGCTTGAAACACTCTTCCTTTGGCTCCTGGGACCCAATCCCAGTCTCTGGCCTCTGAGGCTACTACTTCTCAGGCTCTGCTCCCTTTCCTTGTCCCTTATACGCTAGGCTACCTCTGAGCTCTGCCCCAGGCAGCCTTCTCTTCTAGCTCTATTCTCTCTCCCTGGACTGTCTCATCCACTCCCAGGGGTTCAAAGTACCATCATGTGCTTTTCTCTCCTAATTCTGTTCCACCAGCTCCGATTTCTCTGAGCTTTGGATTTACCTATACAAAGTCCTCCTGGGAATCTCCGCATGTGTTGCCTGTCCCAGGAAGTGGGATCTCCTCTACCCAGGTGGCTACACCAAAAAGAAATCTAGAACTTTCTCAGACCTGTCTTGACCCATCATTGTAAACTCTGTCTCCTGAACTCCTCTCCAGCCCATCATCACTACCTCGGCCAAGGCCAGTATCACTTCTTTTTGGCAAGATCTAACAACCTCCTTACTGGTCTCCTTGCATATTTTTCTCTCCGCAAGTCCATTTTCCATAATGAAAACAGTGCTTTTTCCGAAATACAAATTCACTTATCTTACCCCACCGTGCAAACCCTCCAGGGGCTCCCACTGTCCTGACTGGCCTGGCTCCACTCAGCCTCTCTTCTTCCACTCCTCCCTCTACAAGCTACGCTCTATCACTAATGTTGGCCTTTGGGACAGACAGAATTCTTCATTGTGTGGGCCTGCCCTGAGCATGTTTAACCTTCCTGGCCCTCACCCCTGAAATGCCAGTTACACCCCAAGTCCCTGAGACTGAACTGAGAGCTGCTCAAGCTCACCTGCTCCTTCGCCTCCAGACCCTGGCCTGCACTGCTCTCCCTGTAAACTCCCTCGGGCAGGCCTTTCCTGATGCCCTAGACAGGTCCAACCCCCTCTGTGTCTTCTTGTAGGTCCTTTACACACACACACACACACACACACACACACACACACACACACACAGCTCAACACTGTTTCTGCGGGTACCTTATGAGCTATCTCCCCTCCTGTCTGTAAGCAGACTGAAGGGCAGAGCACGGAGTTGACCTGACATTTATTTAATTGATTAAAAAAAAAAATATGGGGGCAGGCTCACTGACACTCTGGGTTGAAAAGGATTCTGAACAGACCATGGTCTGGCCACCTGTGTAGGGTTCTGCCCAGCAAGCAGCGAGCCTGTGCTTGCACCTGCCAGCTGATTTAGAAATCACTACCTCCCAGCGTAGCCCACTCTGTCCCCAGATAGCAATTGCAGTTAAATCCCGCCCCCCTTTAAAATCCAAATCTGTCTTCCTACTTTCCACTTATTGCTCCTGAGTCTACCTCAAAGGGCTGCCCTGAACAAGCCCCTCTCCTCAGAGGACAGCAGTCTGGCTGAAAGAAAGGAAGGAAGTGACAGATCTCTTCCAGCAGGGATGGGCTCCACTTCGAGGGTATTTGGACAGCTGGCATGTGGCCCCCTGGATCTTCTCTCCTTCGGCCTAAATACCCACATGGCTTGGCTTTGAGTCACCTCGTAACCCTCACTGCCCTCCTTCAAGCATGCTCCTAAACTGCGTCTCCTGACTGCCTCCAGTCATTCACTCAGCCCTTCAACAAGTAAGCTCCCATCATGTGGCAGGAACTTTTCTAGGAACGGTGGATGCAGGAATGAACAAGACTGACAATATCCCTTCACTTGGGGAGAGAAAAACACACACAAACAATAAATAACAAGATTACTCAAAGATAGTACAAAGGACTTGGAAGGAAATAAAATGAGGTGATGTGATGAGAATGCCTGGGGTCTACCTAAGATTTAGCTAGCAAGGTCCCTCTGAGGAAACTGAGACCTCTGTGTCTTACGAGGCCCATGCCACGCGATGGCACCAGGGGAGAACATTCTGGGCAAGAGAATAATGAGAGCTAAAGGTCTAAGGTGGGGCAAGCTTGGTGTGTCTAAGAAATAGAAAGAAGATATTTCATAAACTTAAATAGAAAGACTAGAACTGGGAGCGAACAGGCTAGTGTGACAGTCAGGGACCTGAAGAGAAATGTCCTGCTGGGCCTGGATGAAGTGTTCAGTCTATTTCCAGTGCAATGGGAAACCATGGGAGAGTTTTTGCAGAGATGTGACATTCACTGAATATGCCACATTCGCTGTCTCATTTTGTCACCTCCCTCACTCTGCATACCATGGTTCTATCAATGCAGGCTAAGATTATATGGAGCAGAGAACAATGAGCCTGAGGAATCTCTCAGGAGTGGTGCTGACAGACCAGTGCATGACATGAACCCCTCTGTGAAGTAATCAGTTTTGTAAACGAAGGTAGATGATGAAAGCATAACCTACTGGACACCCAGGCAGATGCTACAGATGCTGAATTTCCTGTCCCCAGATTGGTTTCCATCTAGCTGACACGGAAACATAAAGCTCTTTCTTGGGTTACCCTCTTGACTCTGTAGTCAGTCTTCCCAACAACATGAGCCTTTTAAGAGCGATAGCAAACAGTGCTGCAGAAGCTCAGAGAAGGCAATCCGACTGAGAGGACTGAGGGAAAGGGACTTCCAGACACCCAGTCCCCAGCAGAAAGGGGCCACGTTTAGGGCAGCACATCTACTTGGGATGCAGGCCCTGCCTTAGTCTGGTCCCGCTGAATCTTAAAGGCTGACTCAATGGCTGAAAACAAGTGGGCTTGTATCACCTTGTGGCCACACAATAAACTTCATCTTTCAGTTGGGATAAGCAAATTCCCTCTGACTTTGGAGGAAACACTGATTGGGTTGCTAGGTAAGAGGGACAACTCAAACTCTGATGTTTTCCAATTCTGTGTGGTATTTGGTTATGTAATCACACAAAAGTTGACCACTGGAACAGCAAGCTGTGGCAGTACTCCATGGCCATGACGTGATGATGGTTTGAGGATATTTCAAACTTAAAAGGAATCAAAGTAAAAAAAATTCTGGGACAAGTCAGTCTGAATGCAATTCCAGGTACCATGTATTGAGGAGGGGATTGTACAAGATAACTTCTGAGGTCCCTCTGAAGGCCAGGATTTGAATCATGTGGATTTATTTACTTGTTTATTCATTTGCCACCCAGCAAAGGGTTAAATGCAGACCTTTAGTTATAAACTCAACTGGTGAGTTCACCTTCTGGAACTAAGAGCTTTAAGAACCCTTTTCCTTCAGTATTACAAAGGGCTCTATCAATCCGCAACTACTCAACTAAACTGCCCACACAGCAATTTCTGTCATGTTCAATCTAATTCTCAGGAATCTGAGTTTAAATTTATATGAACAGCATGGAAGAGGAACACCCAGGTAGTAAATTCCCCTTTTCCCCTTCCACATGATTTGAGCAATGGCCTCCTTCGTTAACAGGAAAGAGAATGAGGGGCCCAACATGTGAGGCTGGCGCGCCCAACGTCTGGGAATTTCCAGGCCTCTCAGAAGTTAGCGGGGAAAGCCCAGGTCAGCCGGTCAGGCCTGGGACAGAGAGCCGAGCACAGCACGAGAGAAGCTCTGAGCCCAGGACAGGCATTTGGTCCTTCCCAATGCCAAAAGAAAGTGATGTCAGAGGGGCCGACAAGGACCCTTGAAGGTAGTTACAAGTTAGCCAGTCAAAACAATCAACGCTGGGGGTGGGGGGCTTGGTGTGAATGGGGCGGGGCTGGCAATATGATATGATGAGGGCACACACCAGGACGGCTGAGGGGGACAAGTGGTTTCATTACACTATTCTGTCTACTTCTGTCAGGTTCAAAATTCAACATCCAAAATTTAAAAGAAGAAAAAAAGCTAGCAGGGGCTGAAGCCAAGAAAACAAAGACGTTTAAAAAGGACAAATCCAGTGAGGTAAAACGAGCTCTGAGTTTTAAAAGCCAGGGCACGCCAACAGCAGCAGGAGAGGGCTGCTGCTTAAGCGGAGGAGAATGAACATGTCCCCAGTGGTGCTCTCTGGAGGGTGGGGATAGGGACTGTGCCTTTTTACATTACACATTTGTAATGCTTCCAGCGTTCTAAAGCTGGAAAAGACAATAAAGGTGAAGAGAATTAAAATAAAAAGTGCAAACCTGGTTTAAAAATGTCTGGAAAGAAATATATTAAAAAATACATCAAGATGATAACAATGGTTGTCTCTCAATAGTAGGATTATGAAATTTTTTTTTGCTTGTATAAAATTTCTAATTTCTCTATCTTAAATGTGTTACTTGTTTAATAGTTTAAAAAATAAAAGCAAACCAACAAAATGCTGTGTTCCCTCTGAGACCCCCCCCCCCTTGATGCCCCAATGCACACCAAGAAAGAGCATCGCTGGCTGGCCTGGGAGGAGGCACTGGGAGTGTGTGAGAGCCTATCTGCCAGCCCTCCTGGCAGGTTAAAGGCAACCAAGGCACTCTGCAAGCAAGCTCTGTGAAGGTGGACTCTGTGAAGGAAGGAGCAAGAACTGAGCAGACCTTCTGACTAGGAGACAACTATTTTTATGCTACAAATGTGAATAGAGTACGTAGCAACCCATGGTGCCTGTCACTACTTTGTAGGCGCTGGCATGTACGGCTAGCACGAGGGACCTAGTCTTTCTCAGGCCTGCAGGTGTGCAGGAAATGGTTGTGTGATTCCAGCAGAAGGGTTTCCCACAGATGTAGTTTGAAAATAGAATATGAGCATACTTTCCAACTCAGCTGTGGATTTTCTGTTTTTTCAAAACCCTTTCTAATTAACAAAACATAATTACTAATCTCAAATAGCTAGAGATACAAAATTTTGAACAAGTTTTAAAGACTTAAACATCTACGTGCACTTAAATGCTTACGTCACTAAATGTTAACTGCTATCAACCACTGCTTGGTCCAAATGCAGCCTTCCTTTCATATTCACCTTGAATTCTGAAAGGCAAAAGCTGTATATTCTGGTGACAAAAGACCTTTATGGCTTTTCTCTCATTTTGGAGAAGCCTTTTTGGTAGTTGCTATTTTCTCACCATGCCAATTAGTTCTTCTTGGATCTAACCATGCAGTCTCATTTCTTAATCTCTTTGCATGAAGGAGAAACTGATTTTTTATTCCCTAAGGCTTCGCAAAAGTTAACAAAAATTATATCCATGACTATGCATGCTTATGATATGAAACTACGAGGCTGGTTGTCCCACAATAGCAGCTTACTGACCACTTACTTTCTGAAGCACTTTAGCTGTATTAATTACTTTATTCCTCCAAGGCTATGAGGCATCGCTTTCCACAGATGAGGAAACTAAGGCACAGGGAGGTCACTACTCTATGGGGATTAGACCCTTAGAATTGGTAATTTACTTAACTTAAAATTGACTTTTTCTCAACTCCTGTAGGCTACAAGCTCTCTCAATTTGAAAATTTTTAAAAAGGATTACACATTTATTTGGTGGAACACACATTTTATGACAAATAAGTAGAACAAGTGTGATTTTCAACATGATCAATTGACTTTTTTGGGACAACAAACATTTGGGTACCACCCAAAGTTTTCCAAAGTAGTTGTACCAACTTACACTTTCACCAACAGTGTATGAGAGTTCTAACTGCTCCACACCCACTAACATTCGGTACTGCCAGCTTTCAAGTGAGTAGACAATGGTATTGTGGTTTTAATTTCCATATCCTTGTGGATATTAAGTACCTTTTCACAAGTTTCTGATCACTGCCTATCTTCTTTTGTAATATGTATTCTTTCACAATACATATTATGGATATGAGTCCTTTGATGGATATATGTATTACAAATATCTTCTCCCATTCTGTGACTTGCCCTTCCATTATCTTATTGGGGTCTTTTGATGAGCAGAAGGTCTTAATTTTAATGAAGTCTAATTTATCAATCTTTTCCTTTATAGTTAATGCTTTTAGTGTCCTGTTTAAGAAATTGTCTATTCCAAGTTCACGAAGATGTTTTTCTATGGCATCTTCTAGAAGTGTTAATGTTTGACCTTTCACACATAGATGTATGAGCCACATGGAACTGATTTTTATGTATGGTACGAAGGAAGTGTCAAAATTCATTTTTTCCCCAAATGGATATCCAATTGATCCAGCACCATTTATTGATAAAACCATCCTTTCCTCACAACATTGAGGTGACACCTTTGTTGAAAACTGGTAATCATATATTTGTGAGTCTCTTTCAGAACCCCTGTTCTGTTCCCACCTTGACTTCTAAGCAGCAATTGGATATTTATTTTAGCATAATACTTCCATGCTAAAATTCCATGTCTTATTTAATAGTGGAATAGTAGTTTATGCAATTTTAGGCAACTACTGCTGATACCTTTAAAGCTTAGTTGTGTTTTTGCAACAACAGGCCTAAATGGAACTTCTCATATACTCAGTACTGTGGAACTGGAAGACACCTGAGAAACTGTTTAGTCCAAATCCCATTTTATAGCTAAGGAAAGAGAATTTCAGAGAAATCACAGACATGTCCAAATTTACATGATGTGGTAGAGGCAAAGATGAGAAAAGAACCCAGTTTTCCTGCTCCTATTCCAGTGCTCTTTCTGCTATACCACAACTGCCTCTCATCATGCAACAAGTGTGTTGAATCATTGGGACTTCTTAACTGGCTTCCAGGTTTACCTTGGTGCCAGATACTTGAGGATGCCTGACTGGTGGGCGCCAGATTACTTTGGCTTTAATGAACAAGGAAACTGGAACCAATCAGCAGAGCTGGAAGCAGATGGAACAGGCCAGAATCCAAATGCAGTTTAATAAGGTGCACTGAGACATCCATGTAAAAAAAAAGAGAGAGAGAGAGAATTTCTGAAGCCCAGACCCCACAGAAATCAGGCTAGCAAGATTTGAATGGAACATAGGAATAAGACTTAGAGGGGTGGAGCTGTCACTCCACTTAATCTTTCCGTTTAGATCCTGTGTACTCAAAACAGGAACTCACTGGCAAGCATCCCAGAAACCCACTTCCATGCCAGAGGCCCCACATGACTATTCAGTTATTTGGATTTTTTGAGTCAAGGTACAATTCAGTAAAAAATGATCATACAACAAGGACAGTTAAAACTGTTCGCTCACCAATGCCCCCAAATGAATGGAGAGAGACATGTGCTTCCTTGTGAGCTGACAGCTCTCCAGAATTTTCCATTTCTCTTCCCAGGGTCATTGTCAAGAGCCATACTATGAAAATAAGGTTTGTCTGAAATCAAATACTTGGGTTGCCTGGAATTTGCCCAAGGTCAGAATGCCCTCTGACGTAGAGATTGCAAGAGGAAAAAATCAGTGTTTCAAAATCAGGATGAAAAATGGCTTCACATGGAAGATGAGAGTAGGAGGAACAGCATTTGAAGCACTGGGCATTACGAACATGTCAGAGACAAAACCCAGAAATGTGTCCAAGTGGAAGAGTGCCCTGAAGTGGAATTTTTCTTTTCCAAAATTTACTGAAGCGTTATCAGGGGCTCTCCCCTAGAACACAAAGAACAAATTTTAAGCAAAATTTATTAGTAAGTGTTGCACATAGATTATTTATTTATTTTGAGGTACTGGGGCCGGGCAATGAACCTGAGACCTACTTTGTGGGAAACCAATGCTCAACCACTGAGCTACATCAGCTCCCCTGAGTTGGTTTTTCATTTGTTTGCTTGTTTTTCTGTTTTTAGGAGGCACTGGGAACTGAACCTGGGACCTCCCATGTGGGAAGCTGGCACTCAACCGCTTAAGCTACATCCACTCCATAGATTTTATTTTTAAGCTACTTTTGGTATAAGTTTAATAGGTTAAACTTTTCTAATTAAGTTGGCATTGCTTCTTATAGTACAGCATTTAATTCTTAGGAAGGGCATCCCTTTGAAGTGAGGCATGTCAGGGTTCTGCTTGTTGAAACGGGATGAACCAGGGAGAAGCACAAGCTATGGGCTAAGAAAATAAGGGGGTCTGAATCTAGGGGTTTAAACTAAAGTACTGTATCTGAGAAGAAGTCAAATTCCAAAAAGCCAGGTAAGGTCCGAAATAAGAGAACAACTGCAAGGCTAGTAGCAGAAAAGTTAAGAATAAGACAAAGGAAGGCAAACGGTTGAAAGGAGAGGTCAGAATAAAAACAAGGAGAATGTGCCAGAGCTTTCCCTAGTACCTGGTGCTCAGGCTGCTTGGGAGTGCCTAGGAGAATATTTGGGATATTAATGGTCCCCTCTGGCCTTCCTGCAAGGAAGGATGGGATGGAGCTTCAGCAGGTTCACACAGTAGAAGGCTACAGTATGCTCTTGGTTGTGCTTGAAGACTCGGACTGCAAAACCTATTTTCCCACCGATGACCTAAGCGACGAGCCTAGAAGCCCACCTTTCTTTCCCTTGTCAATGGGAGTCTATGAGGGCATCGGGTGTGAGGTGAGGACACTCCAGCCAGAGCTGAGGACTGCAAGGCAGGTAAAGTGCACTGTGCAAGGGTGGGGGTGGTATGCGATGCAACATAATGATTTCTGCAAGTTGCCACAGGGTTGGGTGCTGCCAATGTGGCAGGAGGAGCAGCAGATGAGGCCTCTCCTATTAGATGGCAGAGCAAAACAACCTTCCTGCTTTTCTACATATGTGACTCTTAGATTGCCATTACAGTGCACTGAAAAGAAAACTGTCCTGTTGTGGCTTGCAGAGCAAGGCATGAGCATATTCTTTCCCAAAGGGAACAGACCTTCCCAATGTTACTCTTATTGGAAAGGGGCAGATCTTCAGATGTGAAATACAAAATCCAGGAAGTAGCCCCAAGGCCTCTTCAGGACCTCTTAGGTCTATTTTTTGGAGGGCAGATGCTGAGGTGTGGTTGCCTGGGTGAGGCTCACTGGGTAGGGACAGGTGAGGACCTAGATGGGCCTAGATCTGGGAGCAGGGGAAAGCAAGCCACTTCCTGAGGTTTTATGTTATGCTCTGCTCATTTTCCTTTTGTTACCTCTAATCTTTAGTCAAGTCCTGTTTCAAAAAGTTACAGGCTGGTTTCAGTTACGCTTGAGGTACTAAGCAAAGGATGATGGGGCCCACACTTGGACTCAAGTGCTAACAAGGCCTGCCAGCCACTAACAGCAGGGAGCAGTGATGCGCAAGGAGGGGGTGGACGCCCAAAGGGAGAATATCCGTGTGATCTAGTTGCCTTTGAGTCCAGGGAATTCTTCCTCAACTGCTAACCTTTGCGAATCTGGGTTTATTTTATTAGAGAAGGCAGTTTCCTTTTTGATGGTCCTTTGGTAGTGAAGGCTTTTGAGCGATCCTTGGCTCACTGGTGTGGAGCCTGTGGGTCAGCATGGAGCCTGCTTCAGAGTTAAGTAGCTCCTGGTGGTAAGGAAAGTGGTGGGGATAGGGACCATCAATTCTCTGGAGGCATTCTGTGCTCTGTGTGGAAGGCAAGCACAGAGGCAGTAAACCCAGCCACGAGGAAGGAGGCACTAATGGGAGGCATGACATCAAGAATATTCTGATTTAGGCCATTCAAGTGGCCACTGATCTGCGAGAGGAGGGTAAGAGAAAGGCGGGACTGTATTTGGAATGCTTTATTTATTTATTCATTCATAGGAACTCACCCATTTCATCTATCTGAAAATTTATTGGCATACAGACAGTCATAACTCACATGCCAGTTTTGTCTTCCAGCCCAGTGATACCCTCCCCATGGAGGTAATTACCATCCTAACTTTTATGATCACCATCCTCCCACTTTTCTTAATAGTCTCACCACATTGGTATATCCCTAAATGTCGTTTAGTTTTACCTAGTTTTGAACTTTGTATAAATGGATTCATGCTATTTTTCAGTAATTGCTTTTTTAGTTCAATATCATGCTCGCAAGATTCATCCATACTATTGTGTGTAGTTGTAATTTGTTCATTTTCTAATGCTTGAACACACCAGTTTATTCACCCAATCTATGATTGATGGATATTTAGACAAAACTTGCAGTCTGGGGCTATTATGGATGATTCTGTTTTGAACACTGTACATGGTAAGCAGTCTATTGGTGCACATATCCAAGAGTTTCTCTAGAGTCTAAAGGAAAAAGTGAAATTGCAGGGCTATAGAGTATGTGTATTTTCAACTTTACTAGACACTACTAAACTTTCCAAAGGTGATGCACCATTTCTATTCCATTGGCAGTAGATGAGAGTACTTTGTCAAAATTTAACTTTTGTTAATCTGACAGATGTATAATGGAAAGCGTGTGTGTGTGTGTGTGTGTGTGTGTGTGTGTGTGTGTGTGTGTATGTATTATTATTTTTTAAGGAGGTTCTGGGGATTGAACTCAGGACCTTGTACATGGTAAGCAGGTGTTGCTACACCTGCTCCCTATTTAAAATTTCCAAATGTACTGAGCTTTTTTTAGTTAAAAATTTTGGGTAATTATTTCTAATTTAATTGCATTATGGTCCAAGAAAATAATCTGTATATCAACAAGTTTTTGAAAAATGCTTAATGATTTTATTTAAAGTCAATTTTTATAAATGTTCTCTGTGTGTTTTGAGAATAATATGCAATCTCTAAGTGTGGGTATCATATTCTAGATATGGTTATTAGATCAAACTTAACTGTGCTATTCATATTTTCTACAGTTTTACTGAATTTTTGGACTGCTTAAACTATGATTTTCTGAGAATGGTATATTAAACCAACTCACTATGGCGAATTTATCAAATTTTCCTTGTATTTCTGTCAACTGCAATTTTATATATTTTGAAGCTATACTATTTGGTATGCTTAGAATGACATTTTCCTGATAAATGGATCCTTCTAACATTATTTAGTGACTCTCTTTACATTAAATAATGTTTTCTACATTAAAATGTATTTGTCAGACATTAATAAAATATTAGCTTTCTTTTGCTTAGCACATTAGGGGTATATCTTTTTCCATTTCATCTTTGTGTCTTTATGTTTTAAGTGTACCTGTTATAAACAGCATATAACCAGATTTTAAAAATCAAGTCTGACAGTCTTTGTTAAATTTATTGTGATTACTATGTTTTTTGGTACCTTCATATACGCTTTTTATTTGTCCTAGTTTTTCTCTATAGTTTTTTCTCTAGTCATGCCTTCTTTTAGATTGAGGTTTTTTTTTGTTGTTGTTGTTTGTTTTTCTCATTCCAACTGCCCCTCTCTAATAGTTTGGAATTTATGTACTCTATTCCTATTATTATTTTTAAAATACATTTGAAATGTTTATGGAATATGAACACTATAAATACAACATGTAGGATATAAATATAAAAATAACTTAGAAATTGAATATTAGGAAACATACATGTTTATGTTTCAAATTCTGTTCCGGGGTTAAATCCTAACATGCCAATTTTTCAAACATTAATGATTTTTGAGGGAAAAAAAAAAAAAGGCTGAGTTTGACAATCAATAGCACTCTAAAACTAGAAAAATGAATATGAAAATAACAGCTATATCTGATATTTTTTATGGAATCAGGAACTTTCGTTCTTCAAGTCAATGAGTTATGTTTTTCACTATGGCATAACAGAGTGGGAATATTTGTCTTGTGAATTTCTTTGGGGAGTAAAAGGGGCACTAAAGCTCTAGTTGTAATAGATATTTTCTCATTTTCTTGTTTCCATATTTGTACACACAGTATATGTTCAAAAATAGGTTACCTTATACCTTCCCCTTGCCTCTAAACATTTGTGAAGTTAATGAGGTTCAGCTTTAAAATTTTTCTCCTTTTCTAACGTAAGAATTTAAAAACTATAATTTTCTCTCAGAGTAATGCTTTAGTTTCATTTCACAAATTCTGATATGTTTTATTCTCATTATCATTCAATTTAAACTATTTTCCAATCTCTTTTGTGATTTCTTTTTGACCATGGGTTATTCAGAAACATACTGATAAATTTCCAAATATATGAGGATTTTCTAGATTTCCTAATAATAACAACATATTGTAGTGTTTTTAACTTATGTAGAAGTAAATTTATGAAAACAGTAGTACCAAAATGGGAGGGGGAAATGGAAGCATACTGTTCCAAGGTTCTTACATTATACATGAAATGGTATATAATTTGAAGGTAAACTGTGAAAAATCAATGATGCATATTGTAAATTCTAGACTAGATTCAAGAACAGTGGTATTTAACTGGGGGTGATTTTATCCCTCAGGGGACATTTGGCAGTGTCTGGGGACATTTTTGGTTGCCACAACTTGGGGGTGGGAGGCAGGCACTGATTACCTAGTGAGGAGAGGTCAGAGATGCTGGTAAATATCCTATAACTCATAGAACAGTATCCCACAACAAAGAGTTACCTGGCCCAAAATGTCAATAGTGCCGAGGTTGAGAAACCCTGGTCTAGAGCAAGCACTAAAGAAATTAAACAAAGGGGTACAGCTAATAGGCAATAGGAAAGATAAAATGGAATACAAAAATAAATAAATAAATAAAAAACAAAAACAAAAAATAAAAAAAACAAACAACAAAGAAAAACCCACCTCCTCAATTCAAAAGAAGGCAGTAAAAGGAAAAATGTAATAAAGAACAGATGGAACAAGTAGAAATTAGCAAGACAGACTTAAAACCAATCGTTTCTAAAATTACATTAAATGTAAACAGTCTAAAAATTCTAATTAAAAGGCAGAGATAGTCAGACTGGATTTAAAAAAGGCATCTACAAGATATACATTTTAAATATAAATAAAAGAGAAAGGATGGAAAAATATATACAAAGCAAATACTGATGTAAGAAAGCTGGAGTAGCTAAAATAATATCAAAATAGATGTCAGAGATAAAGAGGAATATTTCATAATGATTAAAGGAACAATTTATCAAGAAGGCATAACAGTCATAAATATCTACACACTTAAAAATAGTTTCAAAGTAAATGAAGTAAAATTTGACAGAACTAAAAGGAGAAATAGTTGAAACCCATAACTACAGCTGGAGATTTCAATACTCCTCTCTCATGTGGACAGAAGAAAATCAGTAAGGAACTAGAAGTTTGAACAATATGATCAACCAACTTGTCCTAACTGACATTTATAGTATACTATACCCAACAACAAAGAGTACACATTCACCAAGAAAAACCATATGGTGAGCCATAAAACAAGCTTTAATACATTTAAAAGGATGAAATAAAATGTTCTCTATGATGAAATTAATTAGACATGTCTTATTTGAATAGTCTAAAATTTTTTGATATTTGTATTTAATAAATTCTAAATTTCATCAATAAATTTATTCTCCTCTCAAATAAAAAATTTCTTAGGTCTTATCATTCCCTCCCAACATATATCCTAGTGTTGTCATGTATTTTAGTTCTACCTTTTTTCATTTTCCTTCCTATTTATTTATTTATTTATCCACCTCCCACCCAGCCCCGTTTATGTGCTCACGGTCTGCTCTCTTTGTCTGTTCGTTGTGTGTTCTCTGTGTCTGCTCGTCTTCTTTTAGGAGGCACCGGGAACCGAACCCAGGACCTACCATGTGGGAGGGAGGCGCCCAATCACTTGAGCCACATCCACTCCCTGCTTGTTGTGTCTCTCATTGTGTCTCCTCATTGAATCAGCTCGCTGTCATGCTCGTCTTCTTTAGGAGGCATCAGGAACTGAACCCAGGACCTCCCATGTGGTAGGTGGGTGTTCAACTGCTTGAGACATATCCACTCCCCCATTTTCCTTCTTCTTGAAGTTCATCCTTTGGTGTGAGTCTGTTGGTGGTAAATTGCCAGTTTTTGTTTGCATAAAAATCTCTTTATTCGGCCCCCATTCCTGAAAGATAGTTCTTCTGGGCAGAGTAAGTAATTCTTAAATTGAAAGCTTCTTCTCTCTGATACTTTGAGGGTACTTTCCTATTGCCTCTGGATTCCATTGAAGTTGTTGAGAAATCAGCTTCAGTCTGGCTGTCTTTTCTTTTGGCTGATTTTAAGATCTCCTTTGAGTATAATGTATCTAGGTGTAGATTTCTTTTATTTATCCTGTTGAAGCTCCAGTGTACTTCCTGATTGTGAAGATTCATATCTTTCATTGATTCTCAAAAATTCTCTGTCATTTTCTTTTTCCCTCTTTCTATTATTTCCTTATGGAACTCTTAAAATTTGACATTCTCATTCTATCCTCCTTGTCTCCTAACCACTCTTTCATAATTCCTCTTTGCTTCTTTGTGCTGCACTTTTGGAATTTTTTTTTTTTTTATCAATTTTTAAAAAAAGATTTATTTTATTTATTTATTTATGCCCCCCCTTGCTGCTTGTGCTCGCTGTGTCCATTTGCTGTGTGTTTTTCTGTGTCTGTCTGCTTGTCTCCCTTTGTTGCGTTATCTTGCTGTGCCAGCCCACCGCGCCGCACGGAGCCGTGCGGTGAGGGCCGGCTTGCCTTCACCAGGAAGCCCCGGAAATCGAACCCGGGCTTCCCATATGGTAATCGGGAGTCCAACCAGTTGAGTCACATCTGCTTCCCTGGAATTTTTTAAGATCTATCTTTCAGCTCTCTAATTCTCTCTTTACCAAGTCTAATCTTCTGTTTAACCAATTTGTTGAGTTTTTAATTTTACTTATTGTAGTTTTTCGTTTCCAGAATTCTATTTAATTCTTTTTAAAAATCTCCTGGTCATTTGGTAGTCTCTTATTCCTTATTCATAATTCAATTCCCTCTTTAGCTTCTTTATAGATACTAAAAATACTTATTTTATATTTTATATTTAATACTTCCAGTATCCAAATTCTTTATGTATGTGATTCTAACCGCTTTTTATATTTACACTCATCATGGTACCTTATTTCCTTATGTGTTTCATAACTTCTATGGGAGTTTATGTTTACTGGAATGTTTTTCTGTGACAAACCTTTACAGCTTTGGCTGAGAGTTAATTCCTCCAGAAAACACATGCTTCTGATTCTGCCAGGCTTCTGGAAGCATAACCCACCTGGGGCTACTTTAAACTAAATCCTTGACATGCAATTTTATGGACCATATAGGTAGTGTTAATTCAGGTCCTGAACAAAATCTCTGGGGCATTATGAATCAGAGACACCATTAGGTTAGCTGCTTGCTTTAGCACATACACACTTCTTTGATTGTCTGCTCTTGTTTCATTCCTGGCCTGTAAAAATTCCCCATACTTTCTTGCCAGCTTAGCCACACATTTTAAAATACCCAGTATTTTAAAGAGTTTTATTGAAGAAGGGTTTTTCAGGATATCTATGCTATACTATTACAGGAAATATAAGTTCTATACAAAATTTTGGATATATATACCTTTGTGCATTTTTCTGAGGAGAGAGTCTATACTATTGTCAGATGCTCAGAGGGATCTGAGACTCCAAAGGGAGTAAAAACCACTATCTTATATTTTATTTTGGCCTTAGGCAAACTAAAACAGCAGATTTCACCTGAATTTTATAGATCTCCAGGTAAGGGGAAACTCTGCACATAATCATTATAAGTTGGTTTTCATTCCCAAAATGTCACCTGATTTTCTAAGTTTTGGTATTACCTTGATGTTATCCCTGTATACCTACCTAACTTCCAAACTATATTCCCAACAGAGAAATTAAAACCAAACTTTTCCTCAATTTCCAATGTCTTATTAACATATCCTTAAGATCTATCTCCTACAAAGGAATACTTGGAATATTTTGTGTTAGCAACTTTCTATTTCTCCAAACTGATGGATAAGCATTGTCACTGAAGTAGTATCTGGCTATTAAAAGCCTTTTTCTTAACTAACAAGACTGTTTGCCAATAATTAAAAGTAAAACATTTCTAGCTTTTGTATCACAAACTTTTAAAAATACCATCTCAATGCTCATTTAGAAAGTTAATTTTATCAGAAAATGAACACTTCTTGAATTTGGAAACAAGGGTTTAGACAGGAGGAAGATGGAGAAAAATGATGGATAAAATCATGAAACAAATTGTTGTGGAAGCTGTAGGCATGAGAATAGTGTAGGCAGTGCAAGTGACTTACACAAGAAAATAATTGGGAAGAAGTGAGCCTCAGATATGCCAAATCAAACAGCTAGAGCAACAGACACTGTGAACATTAGATATAATCTGGTTATCTCATAGGTATCACTGAGACATATGAGACAGACTGAAAGACTTGACGGAAAGGTATGCCCAATTTCAGAGAAACAGACTTGTTTTAGGGGACAAAGTGCCATAGATGTATATGTCAGGATATAAACCCAACGGCAACCCATAAACTTAAGGGTAAAAGTACAGTGGAAATAAAAGGAATGAGGCAAGAAACAGAAAAAAGGAGGTATATAACGTGAAAGTATACAACAGGTTCCCTGGTTAGTTATGACTTGACCAATCATTTTTTAACAGCCAGGAACCCTGCGTGATACGTCATACATAGAGATGTCTAAGGAATGCCCTGCCCCTTAAGAAACAAGCAAAAAGGAGAACTAAATCCAGAAATAAGGATGTTTATTGTTGTATTAGAGAAATGAAGGTAATGTGCTGATAGGAAAAAGTAGGAACAATTTATTCTTCCAGGAGGAAAGGGCTGAGGGTTTGGGGAGGCACAGGAGAGCTCTGCAGAGGTTTTTTATCTTGCTCTTGGTTAGGATTTTATATAGCACAGAAGCAGGCAGAGAGGAAAGGCATCCTAAGCATAGGGAAAAGAGCAAGCAGAGAGCTGGAAGCAGGAAAGAGTGTGGTGGGCTTGCAAAGCCTGGAGTGGCTGGAGACCATTATGCACGTATGTGTTGAGGGAAGTGGTACTGGGAGGTGGGGAAGGTGGGAGAGGCGGCTCAGGGCTGTTCTTAAAGGACTCTGCTAAGAAATGGGGACCTTATCCAGAGCTATAAGCAGATTTTCAAAAAGAAAAGTGACGTGATCTGATCCTTGGGTGTGCATTTTAGAAAAGATAAGTTGGGTAGCAAGGCAGAGGGTAGACAGGGAGGGAGGGAAATAATTGAAAAGGCTGTGACAACAGTCCTGAAGCCAGCAAAAGGAAACTTAGGGTGGATGTGAGGAAGAGAAATCAGATGTGATTTCAGGATTACTTTTTTAAAAACTTAGGTTGTTTGGGTGGCAGATAAAGCCTTTATAAGAATAGGGGAAAGAGGAAAATAAACAGGTCAGAGGGGAAGCAGGGTCCTATTGTTCTCTGTGCTCCCTCTCACAGCAAGCCCCCAAATTTGGATCATTGCAACCATCTACCACCTGTACTCCCACACCTAGCAGACTGGGAACTGAAGAAAATCTTACTATCAACCCAGCTTCACAGTACTCAAACCGAGGCATGAACAGTGCTTGGTGAGGCTTTGCGTAACGGGCTCCTGGGCAGCTCCCTCTATCCCTTGCATGCATGCCCCACTCCTCCTACAAACCCCATCTCCTTCTGCCTTCAGCAGGTGGTCCTGCTTCCTGCTGCACAGGTGAAGTGGATAAGCGGATGTGATCAGGCGTGAACACTTACGTCCACCTCTCTTTCTCAAAGGAGGAGGTGGCTTTCCTTTGCCTTGGCCCGCTTACCACTTATTCTGTGAATTTACCTCCCACCTTCCTCTACAAGACCTTGCAAAGTCAACCATCTCCTCTCATTCCTGGAATCTTCACCTTCTCCGTCTCCTTCTTCTCCTCCTATCTCTCAGTACAGAAACATGGCCAAATCCCTTCCATCTTAAAAACAAAGGGAAAAGCCTCCTGTAACCCTGCCTCTCCTACCTTTCACAGCCAAGATTCTTAGAAATGCCACCTACACTTGTGTTTTCCATGTCCTGTTTTTCTACTCATTCCTCAACCAGCTTCCATCTGGCTTTCCTTTCTAAGCCACCAACACTGGTTTCACCGAAGTCATCAAGGATATCCCAGCTGCCAAATCCAAAGGACTCCTGACAGCTCTCTTTTCCTTGACTTCCCTGCAACTGTGAGTGTGACTGCCGGTTCAGCCTGGTCGGCCTGTCTCTGTCCGTCTCTCCTCTGTTGCCTCCAGTCTCCCTGGCCTCGTCCTCAGCTGTTCTGTGGGTTGCTCTACCTCTTGACAGGGGGGCATCTCTCTCAGGGTTCTGGCCTGCACCCCCTCTCAGTGACATCTCCTTGGCCACTGCTTCCCAGCCCATACACTGACAATTTCCAAACTCCATCTCTAACCTGGATGCCTATATTTACTCATTCTCCTGTTATTTCTACCTGGATGTCTCTCAGGGATGGCAAACTCAACGTGTCTTCACCTGAACTCACCATCTTCCCCCAAACCTGGCTCCTCTCAATATATCCTATTTTGCTGAATGGCATTACTTTCCACCCACTGCCCAAGCCAGAAACCACCACTCTCCAGGCTTCAGCCACACCATACCTCATGGCCTTCACGCTCTATTTCCTTAGACTGAATTGTTCTTTTTCTCCTCGCTTTGTCTGGCACACCCCTATTTATTCATTTACTCTGTCCCTGCCCTGGCTCCCACACCTAAATAATGGGTCATTCCCACATTTACTTGTTTAATGTTAATTGACAGTAAACTGGGGGAGGACAGGAATCCTGTCTGGTTTTTGCACTACTGTATACCTAGGCCCTCAATACATGTTTCTTGAATGGATGGATGATGATGCTCTCCAACTCAAAATGCCTCCTTCTCCATAAAAGCTAAACCTTCTAGCATGGCCTACAAAGCCATTCATGATCTCATCTCTCCTTTAACCACCACTGACTCTCATGTTCTAGACATGCCAAGCTCTACATGGTAGTTCCCTCCAAAACTCTGTCATCCCAGGGACTTTGTACACTTTCTTCTCTCTGGCTGGGAAACCCTTTCCCTCTGGAGTGCCTGCAAATAACATTTCTTCATTCATTCAGCAGACTCACTGAGCTGGACACTGTACTCCATGCTGGGGACCCATCGGCAGTGAACGGTGGGAAGACAGGAGACAAGATTAGGAAGTCAAGTAGATAGTATGTTAGCAAGTAATGAGCATGGAGGAAAAACGTTAAGCAGGGAAAGGGGCTAGGAAGTGGGAGTGGGTGAAATTAGAGGAGTGAGGCTAGGGAAGGCCTTGCTGAGAAAGCGGCACTTCAGGAAAATCTTGAAGGAGGTGAGGGAATTAGCCATGTGACTCTCCAGGGAACCTGTGCTCCCGGTGAAGGGCACAGCAAGCACAGCATCTGTAGGGAATGAAATGAAAGGCAATGAAACTGAAGCTCCACAGAGTCCCAAGAAGAGGTGAACAGTGAAAGAAGAGCTCTTTAAAGGAGACAACTGGGGAAAAGCAGTGCAAAAATCAGAACCAAGAACAAGTCGGGCCCTTTCAGTCCCAATAAGAGAGAACTTCAAGGAGGAGGAGTAGACAAAAGGCCAAAAGCTGTGCAGCTGTGTGGTGGACAGAGGTCAGGGCCATCCTGTTTCCTTGATCTCTCTGAAGCCATGTTGCCAAGGGAATACAGAGTAAACAGGAAGTGAGAAAGGAGAAGCAGCAAGCCCAGACTCCTCTTTCAAGCTGTCTTGATGGATAAGGGAAGGTGAAAGTTCCTGATGCTATGGCAGAGTTCAGGAAAGATTCTGCAGGACGAAGGAGACTTAATTTGGTACAGTGAGGAGGGCAGAACAAAGGGAAAGATCAAGGGGCTGGGGGTAGGGGATGGTTGATGGGGTGAAGTCTTCCCAGAGATAAGAACAAGAGCCCAGGATGAGGCCTGGTTGCTGCAGACATGCATGGACCTCTTCACTAACACGCTCCAGGGATCCCAAGTTCACTTTTCCTTCCCAGGAGCAGGTCCAGACTTCAGCTCCAACCACTACCCTCACGGTCTCTAGCGTAAGCCTGGCATACAGGGGGGACCCACAGACTCTCCATTTCCTACTTCCTTCTACTGCCAAGGTGAGCAGTCATGGCAAGACACTTTCAGCAGGTGACAAATACAACCAAATGGGGACGTCACAGAGGTCAGGAATTTTGTGAAGTTCTTACATGCGTTGTTCCTGGTCTCTGGGCCCTAGTCCCCTAATTGAATTGGGGTCCTGAGGCCAGGCCTCCCTAGTCCATCCTCCTCAAGGAAGGTAAAGCCGAGTGGCCAGGAAGGCAACAGAGGCAAACCAGGCTGAGTGCCAGTGCCCCCTGGACCAGAGTGGGCAATTTGCTTTCCTGAGGTCCTCAGCCCACATGGTGCCCACTGACCTAGGCATTTTCTTCCACCTGGACAGGAGGACAGAGTCTTCTTTCTTTTGAGTCAGATGGCTGCACTCTGTGAGGATGGGAAGTATGTGTAGGTGGCTGAGCAGAGGAGTGTGTACCTTGGGCTGGGATTTTATGATTTAGGATGAGAGCAGCCAAGGAGCAGAGACAGATAAGAAGGACGTGACCACAGGGATGCAGCCCAGGGATTCCATCAAGACCTCTGCTAAGTTGTGGCCAAGGTAAGGTGTAAATTCCAATTTCCAGAAAGCTGCAAGGATGAGTGGATTTGTATGTTTGTTTATTTATTCTTGTCCATTCATCCATTCATTCATTTTCTCCACAGTGGCTTTTAGTGTATTCTTGAAGTTGGACAACTATCACCACTATCTGATTCCACAACACTTTCATCACCCCCAAAGGAAGCCCCGTATCCATTAGCAGTCAGTCCCCCTTGCCCTCAGCCCTATTCATTCATTTTTAAGGCCCAGCTAGGACAATCCTGCCATTTCTAGATACAGAGCATATGGTATTAGAGAAGCCGGACAAGTGGTGAACATCCAATTCCTATAGGATCTCTCAGAAGTCTGAATCAACCTGAAGCTGAATAAAGGTCTTGACTTGTCTGGCCTAGCAATTTCCTCTCTCAGAGGACTGAGGTAAAGCAATAACTGCTTGTCTAATCGAACAGAACGGGTACCTATGACTCTGTGCCCAATTCTGACCAATAAGGAAGAAGTGACAAGGGGAAAGAGTCCTGATGCCATGACAGCCAGGGGAAGTCTGGCTACAAGCAGCCTGGACCTCAGACTTCCTAAATGCAGAAGTGATCCCCTGATGTGGGAAACAGACTCAAACAACGGCCTCAAGCTATAGGACATGGATGAATATAGAGGATGCATGGCTGAGAAGGTACAACTCAGAAGATACCTGGCAGCTCTTAGCTGGTCTCTGAAGGGTTGTCTTCTGAGAGTCTAGGCTGGTTCTGCAGGGCCCCCAAGGGCAAGGGCATGAACAGGACCAGTGGGTAGAAAATTACAGGAAGACAGTATTTCAGACCGTGACAGGGAAGGGTTTCCTAGAGTCCTGCAATCTTAAGACACAACGGTCTGCCTTTAAAGGCAGAGAGTTCAAATGTAATCTGGATATTCAATAAATGGATGTGGTAGAGGTAATTCGAAAAACAGAGGGTGATCTGACAACTGTGGCATTGCCACATTTGAGTGGTGAGGTCAGCCGTGAGGTGTGTTGCAAGTGCTCTGTTACAATAATAAAACAATGAAGTGTGTGATTTACTGTCTTTATAAATTAGAGTAGATTTTGGGTTATGGTTATAACATCATTCTTAATCACATGCATTCTTAAATATTTGCCTCAGCAAAAGTGAAAGGGTGGCACTAAAGCCAGTGTGCCAGGTAACGCTCATGGGAGCGCTCCTCTTGAGTGTGTCTGGAGGCTAAAAAAGGTGGAGAACTGCTGGCTGGACAACGGAGAGGATGCCTTCCAACACTGAGCTTCAACGAGGGTTAAGTGGTGCCCCCGGCGGCCTGAAAAACCTAATTATGAGCTCCTGGAGAACAGACGCTCACTATAATAATTTTTATAGAATTTACCTGCAAGATGTAATATCTAAGTCCTGTGCCTGAAATGGAGAGATTGGGGAAGGGGACAAGTCCTGGGAGCACATCTGAACCCTATAGAAAGGGAGAGTGAGAACTAGCTCATTTTATTTCATTTCTCACAGAAGAGTCATTCACATGATTTCAATGGGAACCAAAGGAAAGTTCAACCATGATATCTTCTTTAAATAAAAATAGTTATAGGCATATAAATATGCCCAGAAATCACCTTTTTGGAAACATTAAATGATTTTTATCTCTAAGCAAGAATTAACATGAACTGGTAACTAACTGAGCCTGAGCTGAGCCAGCCTCACCCCAATCCAAGCTGGAAGTGACTTTCAGTTTTCATCCCCCTGGATAAATGACCCTGGCAGAACCTTCTGTCACAAAGGCCAACTGTAGAAGTGCCACCATAAAATGCCTGACTGACCAACTCAGACCCTTTTGGATTCTTCTCTGACTCCTTTTCCATGTCCTTTTCCTGCTGCTCTGCCAAATGAACAGAGGTTAATTACTCCTCTGGAATGCAAGAACTAAGCAGACAGAAGGTGGCTGATCACCTGGGGCTGTGCGCTACTGGGCAACCTCTGATTTCTTGCACCTCGTAACTTTTTTTTATTACAAAATTTTTTTTCATTATGAAACTATTATTACCACATTATAAAAATCTGGGAACTTGAGAAAAATCACTTGTGATCCCAGTATCCTAATAAAAATCACTTTTGCATTTTTTGATGCATTGCCTACTTTTCTCTAGTGCTTTCTTTGTATCTAGTTAGACAAACTATATTTAGCTTACATATACCCTAGCCCCTCCAAAAAGGATTTACAAAAGCTTATATTACTACATATCATCAGAGAGACAACTCCATGTTGACACATTCTCCCAAAGCAGCTGGGCCCCCTGACGTCCCTAACCCCTACTCGTGGGTTCCAGCTGCCAGGCTGAAACCTCAGCACCCTCTTGGACTCCTCTCCCTCAACTCCAACACCCACTTCCATGGGTTCTTCTGTCATTATCCTCCTCTCACAACTGTCCTCCCCACCCACTGATATTGCTACCATCTCTAGTCCAGTACCTTCCTCACTACACCCCTAAATTATCATGATGTTTCTCCCTTTTCCCTGTCTTCATTTTCTCTCCTTTTCTCATCTTGCACTGCTAAATTATTTTTCTCTTTTTGACTTTTCTCTTGATGAGCAACATCTAAGTGGCTTCTCATTGGCTGACCAAAAATAAAAGCATTCTTTGGTCTGAAATTTACAAACATGTACAGTTTGTTCCTAATCTCCCTTGCCTGTCATATCTGGTACCAGCAGCCACCCTGCTGGAAACCTCTGCTGGTGTACTTGTACCCTCTACATAAACCTGCAGCAGGTAGAGCGAGGGGGCCAGGACACAGGCCTGCTCCCTGCGGCCCTGTCAAGGTGAAGGGTGCGGAGCCAGCTGAGATGGAGTAACAGGTATGAGACTTACCCTTCTGCCATTAACAACTATAATACTGGACAAAATACACGACACCACTGTTTTCCAGCATTAGACAACAAACAGAGCAGGGCTGTGATCCTGGGGAGAAGGGAAACATAGGAGGTGACGTCCACAGGCACCTGGCTTTGTGCCTGGAGGCACTTTTCCAACTATGGCTTGGGGAAGGGGCCCACACAGAGGGCAGGCATGCGCGAGCTTATGCACGCAGCAGAGATTGCTCAGAACATAAGAAACCAACCCCAGATTTGCTTTTAGAAGTAGGCTTCTTACATTTTAGATTTTTAAAATATTTAATTCTGATAAAATTTCCATGGGAACTTTTCTCTCTCCATTCCTTAATTTCCTTTCAGTTTTCTTCAGTTGAAAATACTGAGCAATCTTTCCTACAGTTTCAAGGAGGGCTCCCACTAAAATAAGAGAAAAGCATTTCTAGGCAATGCTGTTTTCTACCTACTAATATGCTCTGCCTATTAGAGAAGAGGTTACATATCGAACCTACAGAATTGGGTGTCAGTGGGAGAGGTGAGCAGCTCTGCCATGTTCAAAAGACTCAGACACTACACCATCAATACTCTGTAGCAGATGGCAGCTGCAAGGGTGGCTCCCCATTACGGGCAAGTGGCCAAAGGCCAACAGCCGTGCCAAGAACACCTCCGAGAAGGACCTAGGGCAAGAGCAGTGACCCAGATACCACTTTAGAAAGAGGTGAGAAGTAGCTAGAGACTACTTCTGTAGTCTCTGGGGGCTCTAGCAAGGGGCTGGATAGGGTTTGTTCTTCTCACACCCAGGCATTTTTCCTTTCAGAATCAATTGCTGCTTCCCTTTCCTCACACTGTAATTTTCAAAGACTACTGGGTTGGATAAGCTGAGACTCAATCCTACTCTTTCCTGTTTGGTTCCATTCTTAAAGGCTACTTAAAGAGCCCCCCGTGGCCTGCCTCTTGCAACTTTCTGGACAGATGAAGACCTGCTGGGAGGAGCCCAGGCTTGTCTAGCTTAGGCCTTGGGTGGTATCTGTCGGGGAGGGCATTCCTCCTTCCCGCTGCGAGCACACCCTGTGAAGCACACGCCTCAGATGACCCTCATCTGCCGCCAGAGCCAGGTAGAGAACCCTGTGCCTCTCAGAAGCAGAGCCCTTAGGGGATTTCTTTCTATAACACCTTACACCAAACTGGAACTTCCCGAAGGGCCAAGGCCGGAAACTAGTTCTTCTGCCCTTGCCGCTCCTTCTTCTGAGGCCCTGGAAGAGTCGTGGTAAGAGGACGTTTTTTTTCTCACCCTCACCAAGGTCACTGCAGGAGCATAACCTCTAGGTAACACACTGTAGGCTCAGGGCCCCATGGCATGTTCAAGACCTCAGCAAACCCAGCCTTATACATCAGGCCACCCAGGGAGCACACAGTGTGCAGATGGCCTGCTACCCAGAATGGCACAGAATTTTCCATCCTACCATCAGCAAGTGGTTTGCAGGAGAGGGCGTCATCGAGGTCTCGCGCAGTTGAAGGGTCTATGGTGAAGATACAGTCTTTTCTAGGAAAGATTAAAGATATAATCAGCTATGCCATGAACAACAGAAACTTTACCTCCATTGCAGGGCAGCTTTAAAGAACAACGAATATTGCAAATGTGCTCTGTGAGGCAAAGTGAAGAGTAATTTCTACCATCTCTCAGAGAAGGCGAGGGAGACAAGGGAGAGACGAAATGGGTGCTGGTAGCAGGCTCCCGACTATGTCTAGGGGTCTTCCTCTTCCGAGACTGCAGATGGACAAACTTGCCCCGGAGCAAGACGGTGAGCCCGTGGAAGCGGGCAGTGCCCATGAACAAGGCTCTGATAAGTGTAAAATTACTCTCCAATGCCTGTTCTTATTTTTGCCAGAGCCTTCCCTAGTGGCTAATGGGAACCTCTCCTTCGAGGCTCTCTATGAGGATGTTATTGCTCCTCCTACTTCACAAAAGAGGAGTGTGCCAAAGAATGAGTTCCCTGACCTGGGGAGACACAGGGGCACAGGTGCTAAGAATAAGTTTTGCAAAATGCTCTGGGCCATACGATTCACTGTAATATAATTCAACTTGAAAACAGCCCTAGTTTTTTCCATGGAAGAATCATATCCTTTATCCAAACTCCTATCAGCAAGTGCACCCTCTATACTATTCCTATGTACAGCTCACTCTCTCACTCAATCTGTGCAGCCCGGGACATTCTCTCTTAAAAAAAAAAATTCTTCCATATAATATACCCTACCCATCCCACCCATTCTCACCAAGTAAATATCTACCTAAAGATGAGACTGGAGTCAGTCGTTTATTCTCCACTCCTCCTGCCCTTTCCGGCCCAGGTTCTGGCTGAGCTGGGGTAGTTCTGCAACAACCACCCTTCCTCTCTCGCACACAGACTAGCCCATGTTCTCTGCTTCCACTGGACTCTTCCCAAGCTCTTCCTCCACTGCATCTAGCACTAGTAGCCCCACAGCTGCCTGTCCCTGTCTCCTCCTGACACATCAATGCTGACAACAGGGCACATCCTGGTACTTCTACAATCAGATGTGCCTTGTTCTTAAAGACTTCTTTCCTGGTACTGCTCAAGACTTCCCCAAAGCCCTCAGAGGCTGCCAAGCTGCTCTGGGGACCAGCCTGCAAGGCTCTCAGGGTCGTCCTTTGGCTGGCCCCTTACTGCCCACTGCCTTTAACCCTAGTAATCCTCCATAGCCCTCTGTTTCCCTCACACTGATCATTTTACCACCACCATATCTACAATTCTAAGACAGGATTAATGATAAGATGCACCATCAATATAACAACAGTTTTTTTGGGAAATAAAAAACCCCACTACATTAAATATATACATTGATTTTAACGTACATCAGGATTTCAGAAATGTTAAAATGTTAAAAAGAAAAAAGTGATCTTAAATGGTAAATGGACACCAAACTGTGATATACCCACACAATGGAAGACAACTTAGCAATTAAAAGGTACAAATGATTGATACACACAACTTAGCTGAATGTCAAAGGCATTATTCTAAGTGAAAGAAGCCAATCTCAAAAACTTACACACTGAATGGTTCCACTTATACGACATTCTTGAAAAGACAAAGTTATAGTGACAGAGAAGTCTCCAGGATTGGCGAGGGGGTGGGTGTGACTACTAGCACAAGGGAGTCGACTGGGGGAATGGAGTTGTTCATCTTGATTGTGCAAGTGGTTATACAAATTTATAAGTGGGTTAAATTCAGTTTAAAAAGGTCAACTTTGTTAATTTAAAAATAAAATTTTAAATATGTGACTTTAGAGCCAAGGAAAGAAAAAATAAGTCAATAGGTCTGATCAATGGATGGCAGAATTATGGATTAATTTTGTTTCCTTTATATTTTTCTATATTTATCAAAATTCTCACTTCAATTAAATATTATTCTTATAAATGGGTAAAAATTAACATGGCATAGAATCTCCCCTAATAAAAAAACAATTGTCCATCAGATATAGAATATCTTTTATAAAGATGTTTAGCTGTCTAGTGATATTTGTTTAAACTGGTCTTACGTCATGATAGTGATTAGCTTTAAAATTATGGCTCTGGTGAGACGATGTCATTACCACTACACAGAAAGGTGGGAGGGGGGAGGGGTGCCAGACAGGTGGAGGCAACAAGCAGGTGGAGTGCAGCCCCAGGAAGAGCGTTCCTCAGGAGACCACTTTTCTCAGCAGATGTAGCCGTTGGGCAATTTGATGTAATTATGAATTCCAAAAATATAACTGGATCATGCTTGTAAACTGATCTGTTAATCTGGGCATGATTCAGTTATGATTAAGGCGTTGGGCCCCACCCCTTGGTGGGTGGGGGAATCGAATATAAAAGGCAAGGCAAAGGACAGAGGGAGCAGTTTTTGAGAAGCAGTTTTGATGCTGGAGTTTTGAGGTTGGAGAGAAGGCCCCAGGAGAAGAGAAGTGAGCCATTCGCCTGATCGTCTACAGCTGACCTTGTGGAGGAATCAGAGGAGCTGAGCCCAGAGAGAAACGCAGCCCTGGAAGGAGAGGAACCCAAGAAGCCTGAACCCTGGCAAACGTCAGCAGCTGTCTTGCTCCAACACGTGGCAATGGACTGTGGTGAGAGAAGAAACTTAACGCTTTATGGCGTTAATACCCTCTGTAAAGACCAACCATTTTTGGTATTTTACATTAGCACCCCTTTGGCTGACTAATACAGCAGATCTTTTGAGAAGAATCACACAGTGTGAGGAACACAAAGGTTGAGGTCTCAGGCTATATGGAAATACTTTCTGTTCCATGACATAGAAGAGGTTGTAAGCAAGAGTGCCAGAGGAAAACAGAAATACTGATGTCCCCTGGAAAGTAAGCTCCGTGAGGGCCGGGTCTTAACAGAGGTTGCAACTCAGAAGCATTTGTTGACTGAATGAGTGGCTGGTGAGTGGAGAGAGGGGGAGGTGAGGTTAATCCATGCACCACAGTAATGGGCTCTGAATTGCTGAGGACCTGAGCTGGGCTCACAACGTTAAGAAAAGCTGCCTGCTTCTGTGCTTGTTTTCTGTATCCCCCATAAAACCCCGCACAATGTTTTATACATAGTGAGTACTCAGATATTTGTTGAACGGAAACTAAAATGTCAGACTTGCTGGTGGGAATGTTTTGGTCCTTCTTTTTTCATCATAATGACATCCTAACAAGCAGAAAGAATGTCCTCCAAGTAAAAATAAAAAAAGAACACTCTGTTAGCTTGGATGGTGAGGAGGGCACAGTTTACTTGTTTACTTAAGAGCGTTGATTAGGAAGGTACATTTTCTTTAAATCAGATGTCTTTGGCTCCTTGGAGAGTTTTATTTCTATGGACATGGTGAATAGACGATGATTCCCACTAAAACATTTCCAGCTTAATACTGATTCAGCTCTATATGACAGAGTAATTTAAGGCTTAGGTTGCTAGTCTATAAATGTCTTCTTTGAGAGGACACGCAATCGTT
>JAQZBX010020445.1:0-33004 GCA_029593785.1 Cabassous unicinctus
TCAAACACTGAGCTACCTTGGCTTCCCTGAGTTGGTTTTCTTATTTGTTCTGCTTGTTGTTTGTGTTTGTTTTTCAGGAGGCACCTGAAAACTCAGGACCTCCCATGTGGGAGGAAGGCGCTCAATTGCTTGAGCCACATCCGCTCCCCCTACATATCTTTAAAATCTTGTTTAGGAAAGGTTTAGGGGAAGACTACAAAAGCCAAAATAGGAGACATGATTTCTTAAAAATTAAATGCAGCATTTCAGCTCAGAAAGAACAATAAGAGCTAAGAACGAATGAAAAGGCCTCTGCACAGACATCTGCAGGCAGTGACAAAGCATGGAGCACCTGGGAGTGGTCCTGCTGGGAGGTTGGGCAGGGCCACTCCCTGGGTACTCTGCCCCTCCAGTGGCAGAAAGCACCAGAAAATTGTGTTCATGGGATGGCTACCTTGGAAGGTGGGGTCCAGGAAATTGAACAGGAAGTTTCCCTAGCACAAACATTGTTCTGGGGCATGGTGAAGACAAAATCGTGTGATTCTGTGATTTCCTTCTGACAAAATGAAATTTAGTTTGTACTGTAGGAAACTAGAAGGATTAAATTGGAGGAGGACAGGAAATGCATCCAGGCCCATATACTGGGACTCTCCAGAGACCCCCTTCTCCTGCAGCAGCAAAGCTCACTTCTGAAAAGGACCCAGGCAGCCCAGGGCAGAGAGGCAGAATCAGCAGCAACATGGAAAGCCCAATTCAATTTTGGAGGCACACTGATTTCCTTCTTAACTAACTTGCCTGGGCCCTGAGAGTTGGGAGCCTAGAGGGGAGAATGGGAGCAGGGAATGGAAAGCAGAAAGGGTTCCTTGAGGGACCTGTCCCCTAGGGGACAAGGGCAGAGCAGAGTGCCTGGCTAGTGTTCACTCTTAGATTCTGAGCTTATGTGAAGTCCATGGACTAGAAACCCAGTCTGCCTACTGGGATAGAGTATGCACAGGTATAACTGTTTGAAAATATAGGCTTTAAACAGAGACACATTTCAAAGTGTCCTCCATGACAAAAGAGTACAAAAGTTTTCTAATGTGAAAAGGCCCCATCATTTTTGGTGTCACAGCCCAGGATGTGGCTTTCAACTTCCCAGCAACTCTGGGACTCTAATCATTTTCCTTCTGCTTAGTAGGGGTTTCTGTGCCAGAGAGCTTTGGCCACATGCCTACTGGTACCAGGGAGTCTTTCTAACCCAGCGCAGTGTAAATCCAGCATCTGTTCGAATTTTGATTGAAGCTGCTTCTGCTTCTCGCACAGTCTCCTTCACAGATTGCATGAGGTTCTGGGCATTGTGCACCAGCATCTCTGTGGCCTGCAAGGAAAGAAGAGCTCTCCATTACTCATAGTCCCTAACGCAGCCATCTCCTAAAAAAGATATAGCCAGGGGTGGGTGGACTGCAGTTAATCCACCAGTATCTAGCATCAAATATACTTGCTCACATTACTGGTGCTTTCACTGAATCACTGGAAAGAACCCAAAATCGGATCCATCACTGATTGTGTGCTGTGCCCTCAGACAGCCTATAGCAGGTACTCTTTCCTGGCCTTCAAACATGTGCCTGCCTCAGGGCCTTTGTTCTCGCTGCTCCCTCTACTTGAAATATTATTCCCCTAGGTATGCCATGGCTCACCCCTCACCCCCTTTAGATCTTTGCTCAAATGTCACCTTGCTAAGGCCTTCCCTGCTCACCCTGTTTTGTATTAGTCACCACCGACCCCAAAGCCCAACATTCCTCAATTCTTTCTTACTTCATTTTTCTCCATAGACGCCATCATCACTAACTGATATACTATGTATTTTTCCTGGGTTTTTGTCTGTTTGTCTATCTCCACACTAACATTTAAGTTCTATAAGGATGGAGATTCTTGTGAGTTTTGCTCACTGCTGTACCCCCAGTGTTTAAGACAGTGCCTGGCACAGAGTAGGTATTGCCTAAATAATGAATGAATGAACGATTTTCTTAAAAAGACCAAATGAACAGACTACCCAAGCAACCAACCACCTTATAAATCTATGAAAATTGAAATAAGTTCATCTAAACACTCAAACTCACAGGGCTGGGATCACACTGGTACTTTACCGTACAAAGGCAAGGAACTCAGCGATCAATTAGTCCCATAATTTTTAACTACTTTTGAGTCACAGAGCCCCACCCCCAAGGATATGATATAGGTGGTGGACTCATTCCCAGAAAAAGGCTCACATGCACAAAATTTGCACATGCAATTTCAGAAGGTTCACAGGCTCTGAGAGGCCTAACTCTAAGCTAGCATTTCTGATCAGCTGATCTCTTCATTTGGTCAAAAAAGGGGCTGAGGCCCAGTGAGATGCAGAGACTTGCCAACTGTAATCACACAAGAGCATCAGGATGAGGTCTCCAGACTTCCTGATGTGCAGCCCTGCCCTGTGTTTCTTCTATTCTACCACAATGTCACTTTCTACCTTTTTTTAAATTTTGGAATATTTAGCCAAAAGAATGCAGTGGGTAGGGGTGGACAGGCACTTGGAGGCGTCAAGAGAGCCAAACCTAGTCCAGGGGAGGAAAAGAACTAAGCAGAGTCCCAAATCTGTCATTGATTTAGTGTTACTTCAGACAGCCACCCCCTAAGCCTCAATTTCCCATCTATAAAAGTTGCACAAGAACCAAGAACTATAGGTTTACTTTCAATTTTAAATTTCTGACACACCTCACCAACACAGGATCTAATAGTGCATCCCACATACTGAATACTCAATTCCCTTGTAAAATTTCCCCAAAGCTGAATTAAATTGCTCCAAAATAGCACTGACTTGCCGACAAGAAACCAGAAGCAGCAGACACACACATACCTGCTCAGACTCTTCATCACTGATGTTGGTCCGGCCCAGCATGGTAGCCTTCACCGTGGACAGAATTTTGAGCTGGGTGCTTATGGTTGGGATTCGCTCGCATACCTAAGGAGAAAGTTTAATATGTTTTCAAGTCTGTCTTTCCTGCAAGCTGCTGGAGGGCAAGGCTTGTCCACCTCTGTATTCCAGTGACTGCCACACAGAAGGCACTCAATTAACTAGCAGCAGGATTCCACTTCTTTTCTCCCCAACATCATGCACAGTCCCTTTTTCCAGAAATGGAAAATTTCAAGTTCTTTCATTTCATTAGGAAATAAACTTTCCTGAATCTGTCTGTCCCAAATACACATGAATTTCCCATCTGTTTCATTCCTCTCTGAAGTATCTCTTCCTCCCCTACTCACCCAGTTTTCTCTCTCCTGCTTTTCTCACGCCCACATCTCCCCCACTCCGACACACTTATCCCTCACCACCACCACCACCACCACCACCACCACGGCCTCCTTTCCCTAATACCTGTAAGAGGTTGGTTCTAATCCTCTTATCTGTGCACTGCTTGGCAACCTCCTTGGCCAATTTAGTCACCTCATCTGAGGCCTTGGCGATGTCCTTGGCACACTGAATCAGTGCCCGCTTGGTGCCACTGCCGCCTCTTACCAGCCGAGACATTTCAGCCATCAGCAGAGCCATGCGCTTGGCTGCTGCAATGATGTCATTGCCCTAGAGAGAAGCAAAGGTACAGTGGGATGCCCAGTTCACCCTCTGGCCAACTCAGAGAAGAAAGCAGGGGCGCAGAGAAGAGAGGAGGGAGCCTGCTGCTCTAGCAGCCCTTCTGGAAGGGCAAGAAGAGGATAAAAGGACCCCTTCTCAGTCTTATGGACAGCACTGGAGAAACAAAGAGAAAAGTGAGCCAGGGTACTCTTCCTAGCCTTGGTTAGAGAAAAAGAAACAGCCCCAACTGGAAAAAATGAAGACCTGGATATTAGTTTGAAAGGGCAAAATGTATGCCCCCAGTCACAGCACTAAACAAGCACTTCAGCATCTCCAGGTTAATTACAACAGTAAAATGGGGGACAGGACCAAGGACTGGTTAAACAGGCATTTCCATTTCTAAAGGGGAAAGCAGTAGAGCTGGCTTGAGGGGAAAAATACAGAGGAGCCTCTCCAGATGCTGAAATCATCCTCTTCATCCATACCCTTGTTGCAAACAGCAGTCAAGGACTCTCCTTGCTTAACTCGAATTTAAAACCCCAAGAAACTATTTTCAGCCTGAGAGGGGGAAGAAAAAAAAAAGGATATATTTTCTGATCTAGACTGCCCCGGTCCTCCCCCTACTGCCTCTTGTTTATCCTGTCAGCCTGAAGAAATACAGTATTTTAATTTTTCACATTTAAAAAGGTCAAGAATCAATTCTTCAGTCCCCTCAGCTAAGTGAAGCTTGGGGAAGCATCAGAAAAATAAAAATCATGAGTCAGGCTGTACATTGAACCCCTACTCCAACTAATGGCAGTTTATCTTAGACTTGACATTTTAGTTCACTAAAATCCTCATGAGACATACTAAAGAAATGTACAAGCAATTTACTTTGTGCCCTCAAAATGCTCGTCTTTTGGCTAATAACCAAAAATATCAGCGACTGTAGAGTGGAAGGCAATGTTCCAAATTATCTAAAAAGCCAGGCCCTACTCATTTTTCCCCTCATGCTTTTCAATTTCTATAAAATGCAGTGAGGCATACACAAACCATGCCACTGCAGGGCGCTCTGTGAGGCATCCACAGGCACCGTGAAGGGGCTGGTCAGTTATGACAGGAGGTGTGAAACATCTCAGGCAGTAACTGAGGCCAGACAGGACACAGGTATGAGGAGAGGGCAGCCATTTAAAGGAAGTCATAAGGTAAGGTGATATGCCGGACAAGGCCCTCTGGGCCCACCTCCTCCAGTGCAGACCTAGGATCATTCCAGGATTTCATGACCTTGGTTAGAAGACAGTGTAGTGCCAGGGTTAGTTATTACCCATTATTCTTCAAACCCTTTCTTCTTGCCACATGCCACCTTCAAAGGAAAAAAAAAAGTGATCCCACTCCCCCCAAACTAGCTTTGGTTCAGTCCCCTGCAGCCTTGCACACTCTCTGTTCCCCACTCCCACTGAGACACCTAGACAAGCAGTCAGTGAAGCCCTCTTTCCTGTGGACGCCCATCAAGGCCAGCATCTGCCACACAGCCAAGTGCAGGGCAGCAAGCAGTCCTCTCCAGAGACGCTGCCATAGAAAGCCGCTTCTGGCCCAGATCAATTCTGCCTCTGAGCCATCAGTGAGAGGTCAGCAGGGGGCAGGCAAAGCTCAAAGGTCAGGCCAGGTGACCTCCTGAATGGTCCACAATGGTTCCTGACCTGGAAGTCATTGAGAGGCTCACCCATGACTTCCCAAGAGTTTAAGGTTCCAACAGTTGGTAAGAAAAGGAATCTTTTCAAAAAGTGACCCCGTCTCTCTCCAGCCCCCAAACACAAATGCAATTCAATTAATCTGGCATTAGCAAACCTATCAAACTTGTGAAGCCAGTCCTAACAATAAGGTGCAGACAGACAGATGCCCGTCCTGCTCAGACTCACAGGACCGCACAGATCATGAGTGATGCAATGTGTCAAGGCTGCACATGGCCGGATGCATTTGGAGCAGCCCCCAACCAGGGGTGCTAATCAGTACCTTACTAGACCACTTGGTAGCTTCCCGGTGCAATGACTGAGCCGCGGCCAGAATGGGCTGGTTGACCGGCTGATTGGATGGCATTAACAGCAGCTCAGGTTCGTTATCGTCTTCCATGTCAGGGGGGACAGGGAACCCAACAGCATCAGCCGCATCTGCCTCAGCTACAACACCTATACCCACCTCAGCAGCTGGGTTACTTGGCTTTGTCGATGGCGGGAAGGATGAGAAACAGGGACAGGGTTAGTAAAAGCAGTATGACTTTGCAAACTAAGCTTCAGCTTGTTTAGTAACCAAAGTTTGACTGGGATGGGAGAGAAAATGGCACAGGAGCTAGATGAACCACGCTCCACAGAGAGGGAGCCCTCAGCCTCCAGCACCACTCAGCCGGAGCCCCCCTGTGGGAAGTAAAGGAAGGAAACTCACTCTAATGCGAAGGGTCTACAGAGTTTTATCTATGCCAAGGAAGCAAGTGACGTTCATTTTTCATACGCTTACTACCAAAGGTAAACTTGCAAGAGTAATGCTCATGTCAGACATTTTTGAGGAGCCAACCAACCAACAATAGTAGCTGAGTGCCTTTAAAAGGAATTCAGAGGGAAAAAATAAATGCAGCCACACAACTTGCTCTGAACATAATAAAGTGAACACCCTGCTGGCTCCTATGGACACTGTTCGATATTAGGAAATGGGAAGTGACATGGGTCAGCTCTGCAGCTGCCAGACCCAGATTGCTATTTCCTTCAGGAGTTAAAAAGCCCCCAAATTTGGAGGTAACAAATACCAAACCAAAAAGAGGCAGGAAAAACACAACGGTGAGTGAAGAGGACTTACGGAGTACCCCACAATCACCCAACTCGAAGGAGCCTCAAGAAGACACCACATCCAGCTTCCCACCTCAAGGAAAACCACACTTAAGATCAACTCCTTCTCCCCTCAAGTTCTTCAGAGACAAAGCTTCCACAATCTCAGTAGCATCCACTGCTAGTACTACCTCAAAAAGCATCTCATTGGATACAACCTAAATCTCTTCTGTTGCAAAATAGGGTTTTCACCCCAAACTAGCCTTACTTAGTTCACAGATAAGACAACACGTGGCCTTGGCCACTGACCAAGGCTGAGCTCAGAGGTGCCCTCAGAGGAATGCGAAATTCGGTGGCCATGAGAGAACAGGAACCATGAGGGGAAGAGAATGAATTTAGTACCAGGGATGGGGATTCTAAAAGGCCAGGAGAAAAGCCAAGGGGGATGAGACACTGCAGATAGGCAGGAGTGGAAAGAAAATAAAAGAAACTGCCTCAATGAAGCCAAACCACTATATGAAGAATGGTAAATACAGGTTCTTTCAATCAAACATCTCTGACCAAGAGAAAAGAGGCATTTGTGTGGAATTTTAATTGAGGTTGCTATCACTCCTAAAGGTCTCAACTTGCACAGGAAGCCCTTCTCCAGAGGGTGACAATGAGGCTGGAGGACTCAGGACCGACAAGGGGTTCAGGTACCATATAGAACCTTTCCCCTAAATTCTGTCGCTACCAAGACTCGTCCCCACTCCTCAGAGGAAAAGCCAGTTCACTGCTGCTGGGATTCAGAGTAGCTCCTGTAAGTAGCTCCTGCCTTCACAGCTCAAAATCAGCAATCCCCTGATGCTCCAAACCTCCAAAGTCAGACCTAAGGACATCTGACCACAAATCACAGAGTGGGCCAAATGTGCAGGCCAACACCATCTGCCCTTTAAAGCCTTTTAAGTTTCATCCTTAAAATTCTTGTGTATTTTGTATTTCACCCATATGGGTTTACTGTAACACAATTAACTTTCCTTTAAAATCTGTAAGTAAAACCAACCTTCCTTGCCACCTTTCCCTACCCCCATCCTACTGGGACTCTGCCACATGGTTCCAGGGGGGGTGCATGCCCCAATTAGAGAGATACCATTAAAAATGACTCCACAGGTAAGGTCCATTAGAAACCAGCAAAGTCTCTCTATTCCTTCTTAAAACCTGGCCTCACAGCTAGCAGGGAACAGAGTTAAAACAAGGTCAATTTCTCAGCCTAAAAAAAATTCAAGATCAGCTCCATGTGCAAGAGATCCCTGGAGAACTACATTCAATACAGGAGCTTGAGAGAGTTGAGGATGTGAAAAGGATAAGGGTAAACAGATAGTGGAAACAAAGATACAGGGTCACATTAGAAACAGTTTAGAACACAGAACTACATTTCATTGCAAGTTAGCAATAATATTTAGCTCTTATCTAGAAAAACTACTACTCTTCATCATTTAGGGGAAATCAGGCAAAAGTTATTCAAGGAGCATGACTGCTGCAGCATTCAAATTTTCACCAACCACATTAATATTTACACTGTTTCATATTTGCTGAGTTGGAGTTAGCTTGGAGCTGTCTTTACTTGATAGATAAGATGATTCTGAGAAAGGACAAAGCACATGGTTTCTAAGACACCAATCTACCTGCCTCTATGAAAAAAAAATACAGGGGAGAAAACAAACATTTCATCTAATTGTAGCAGAGCCCAAAGAAGACAGTTTCACGTTTGGTGCTCTGATGATTAGCAACAGTGCATCTGAAAACACTCAGAAATCCCAAGAAAAATAAACCATTTTGAAAAGACCCCAAATATCCAGGGTCAGGGCAGCTGACACTAACGGACAAATGGGAAAGGAACCCTCTTTTCAAACCTCAGGCACCCTAGCTCTCACTTCTGCTGCTAGAAGAGAAACCACCAAGTACCAGAAGCCATCTCGCTTAACCACAGGGAAGGAGAGGAGATTGCTATTGGCAACACAGGAACCAAAGAAGAAAGAAGGGGTAACTTTCCAAGTAGACCCTTCTTCCTGGGCTGTGTGTATGACTCTTCATCCTTTCTGAGAAGACTTCCTTTCTCAACAAGAAATGCTTCGTTCCTTACCTTGCTGGACCATTTGCGAGCTTCATCGTGGAGCTGCCTGGCAGCCATCATCATTGGCTGGTTAATCACCTCCCCGGCTTTCTGCTCAGGGAACTCTTCATCCTTCTCCTCCGGTGGTGGGGGCCTGGGTGGAGGGACCTCACCCTCGGGCAGAGGAGGTTTGGGAGGAGCAAGCTCATCTGTTAGCTAAGGAAGAGAATCACCAGGTTATAAGTTAAAGCCCTAGGAACTACTCCCCTCTAGAGTTCTTTCCTCTGAAAAGCAGCCCAGGAAAGCTACCCACATTCACTCGACAGAGACTACCAACACTGAGCCACAAGGACCACCTGCTTTAATCTCAACAGGAGCATCTCTTCTTCCCTTTTCCCCATTAAGAAGCCAGTAGCTAGTGTTTTGGTCATTTCCCAGGGAAGCACGCACAGCACTACCAGACCTAAGTTCTGGTTCTGCTTCTGCTGAAGGGCAACAGCGTAGGCAAGGAACTTCTCCCCTGGGCCTCGGGTTCCTCGTCTGTCAATGGCGTGCAGCTAGGCCGAGTGCCCTCTAAGACCCTGGCCACTGCCATGATCACATAAGAAGCTGCTCCCCAGGAATGCCCCTCTCACCCAGCCCTAATCACCATCAGTTGGAAAGAATCAAAGGAAGTGTTGGAGGCTGGGGGAGCACTTCCTTATCTATGGGCACAATGATCCAATTTTGTTCTCAATCACCTTAGAAACTTACATCTTTTCCTAACATTAAAAATAGGAAAGTAAATCAAAGAGAGTCCAACAAAGTATTGCCTTAATGGGCTATACTCAAGGTCAAGCTATTTCCAATACTGCTGAAGGAAATGTCTAAAAGCAATCACCGTTTCTGTTTCTAGGATTTGTATCTGCAAGATATTGCCAAGCTAGCTTCCTCCTAGACCATTCACCCATGGGAGAACATAATCATGGTACCTCGGGGAGGCATCAAGAGATTTTAAGTTACAGTTTGGGTGAAAAGTGAACTGTCATCACTCGTCAGATCCACACTTACCAGAGCCAGCTCGTCTCCAGCCACTCCGCACCATAGCAAGCCAACACCACGGTCACCCCACCCCCACCCACCCCCAGGACTCCCCACACATAAGCACTAGGTTATTGACTCCACTAGAATTAGGGACAAAAATAAGGTTCTGCCACTGACGAAGCTCCAGTTAAAGTTCAACAAAGCCACCTAGTGACTGAGGCTCCAAAATATAGTCCCCCTCTCCCTTGCTATGGTCCCAACACCTTGCTCCTCAGTTCTCCCCATCTCTGAATTCACTTACACGGAGCTGTTCGAGGTCTGGGGGAGGAGGTGGGAAGTCAGGCTCTTGAGGTTGGAAGGCTTCTCTGACCTTGGCCACAGCTCCCAGGATCCGATATCCTGAGTCCAGGAAGCTCTTTTGCAGGCCTAAACACAAGATACCCTCACTTTCAACTGGGCAGGTCAGTGCCCTGGAGCACTGTCTGTCCAGCAGAAGAACTGGTTTCCATTAACAAAAGCTGGATGTGAAGCTGCCAGTAAGCATCACAGGCAGATTATTGAAGGGGGAGGGAAGTAAGGACAAGGCAGATGCTCTGCGGTCTGCAGAGTTGGAAGTCAGCTGTTCCTGTAGTGCTCTGGGTGCCTTCTTCCCTGTACTCCTAACAAGCACTCAGGAGATCCCTGGAAGTGAACATGGCTCTTTGGGGCTCAGGTGGTACCCATCACGTCCCTTCTGAGGAGCAGCCTGCCCAGCTCAGAGCACAGCAGAGGTGAGCTGCGGGCTGGGCACACACTCATTCCCTGGAGTACTTCTCACCTTTCTCTCTGCTCCTTTGTTCTACCTCACTTTCAGCAAGTTAACCCGTGTTGAGCTGCTGCTACTGTGGCCTGTCCCTTGGAAATCAGGAATCCCCTCAAACTATTAGAAACCCCAGTTGGGAAACTGAGCATGTCCTTAGTGATGGTGGGTTGAGGACATTAGACAGATTCTGCATGAGCCAGGGATGAATAGGGCAGCCCCTCCTTCCCATTCTCTCACACTGACTGGATTCTATTGATAGAAGAAACATCGGGTGCTCAGGACAGGAAGGAGTTCAGATGTTTCAAACTAGACAAATTTGTGATTCCAATTATGAATCTGCTTCAGTAGTACTGAAAACATGATCACAATCCAGCTAAAGACAACGCAGACTCTTTGAGGAGAAGGGAGTTCTAGGAGATGCCTTAAACCTTCCTGATTTGACAGACTATTTCACAGAGAAAAAAAAAATATTTCAAGAAAATCACAAGAGAAGTTTACCAATTACATAAGCTAAATGGTTAGTGAACTGATTATCATGCATCTTTTGAAAAATTTCCAAAATAATGACTGAACAAACAGGACCAGGAACTATTTAGCCAGACAATATTAAGAAAACAAGAGAAACTGGTCCAGAGAAACTAACTTACAATAAGCCTGCCAGTGTTGCAGAGATTTGGACAGAAAAAGGTTAATCAAGCATTCTCAAACAAAGTCTGTAGTTTTTGCTCCCAGACTTTGTATGAGGTGGTTGTGGAATGCATATTCGCTCACCATTCTCTCAGCTTCTTAAGTTAACCTCTCAGCTGGAGTGAACCGCACTATGCATTGCTTACCAGGGTCAGAAATGTTGCCGGCCACAGCCTTTGCATCCATCACCATCGGGGAGATGGTTTTGCTCAATTCATCAGAGGCAGCTTTCACAGCCTCACGGAACTTGGGATCCTCAGAGTTCTCCACCTCCCTCTTGGCCACCAGCAGGATCCGGTTGGCCCGACGAGCAATGCTGGTTGCCCCAGCCACCAGCATCTGAGGCTGAATATTGGCCATCGCTACTTTACACTTGTCCAGGTCTTTTTTAATTGCTTCTTCGGAAGCATCCAACAGAGATTTGGTATCGATGGCTTCATCCACCAGCCCTGTCAGAAGATCAGAAAGGGAATTTATTTTCTATTTTAGAAGAACAGAGACTCTGAAACCCTGTTGTCCACTCAAGCTTCTCACATGAAGGTACAAGATCCAGAATTCTCTCCTCCAGCTCAAAGCTCTTCCCACACAATCAAAAGCTTCCAGTTGAATACCACCTTTAAATAAAGTGAGGATGCCGTGGTCACCGGCCTTCTTGAATCCACCACAGTCAACCAGAAATGCAGTGACCTCAGGAGGAAACAAGGATTGCATCTGAAACTTTCACCGCATCAGCACCTTATCTGTTATTAACATTTCCTCCCTTCCCGTCTCCCTCCCCAGCCACCTGTTGCTTGTTGGCAGCTTGTAGTGCTCAAGATGAGCTGCGCAGAGGATTCCAATAACCCTAAAGGCCTGTTTCTTGTTTCGGTTACCTCTCTTCAGGCACCTTGGAAGCTCCACTTTCATCTCTGGCTGCTTTGGACCCCTGTCACAGCAGGTTCTGCAGGGGAAGCCAAAGAGCCTACCTTCCTCATTTTTTCCCTTCTCTCCTGTCCCTCCTTCCACAGAGAATGAAGAAGATTCAGAAGTGCCACTTCAATTGCACAGACACAGGTTTGTAGGTGGTTGGTTTCTTCTTTTTCTTTAAAACTATGTAGTTGATAAGGCAGAAGAAACTCTAAGACAATTTGTATTAAATGGTAGCTATTGTGGCTCCTTGAAATGGGAACCCACTGAAAATGACAAGGACACTTACTGTATCCACAAACACCGCCTCCCAGTCTCTGAAACCAAACTCTGACTCAGACTGGGCAAAGACACTGTTCAAAAAGAAGATAGGAGCTTTAACAATAAACATCACACCAGGAGGGCGGCATTCAAATAAAAGAGACTCAAAGAGTCTCTCTTCAGACAAAGTTGCAAGGCTTGAATGAGAAGCTGCCCCTGCTGCTCCGTAGCCCTGACTAGGGCCAAGTACACTGCCGAACACACGGCGGTCCCTTTATCCAATTACAGCGGACGGACATACCCGGTCCTGCTTGGGTTTCTCACAACTCATTCCTCATCGATTAGACACTAACTTTGCACAAAACTCTACCTGTCATTTTTTCAACATTATCAATCCACTGGTTCTTCATAGTCTCAAAATGTTCATAAGCAGCTTGATTCCCAGGGTTCCTAAGTAAGATGCGGGCAGCCGAGACAACCTGGCAATGACAAAACAGCCTTTAAACACCAGAGTGCCCTCACCCTGCAATACAAACATCCAGGGACGCTTTCTCCTTCTTTACCTACAGATGGCACTATACATTCAAAAATTGGTCTTCACAGGTAAGTCTCTTTTGAGGCTGAACGAAAGCCTGGTCTGATCTCATAAATAGCTCCTGAGAATGGAGCCCTGCACAAAGGTTTTACAGTCACGGTCTGATTGCAAGAAGGTAATAAAGTGACCACGTAAATAGGTGTTTGCTTGATACTTCAAAAGAAAACTGATTTATGAATAATACTAATACCTGTCTACAGTTGAAGAAGTGCTTTCACATCCATTATTTTACTACATCCTCACAACAACCCTGTGAGAGAGACAGGACAGGTAATAGTTCCACATTACAGATGCAAAAACTGAGACTCGGGAAAGTTAAGTGACTTACTTGTTCCAGAGCTCCAGCTAGTCAAGGATGGTTGGTACTTAGGGAAGGAACTAACATCTGTTGAGTATCTGGTGAGTTACAGGCACAGTGTGCTGTGCACGCATCTTCTTAATCCTCAGTGTAATCCATTTGGTAGGAATTACCTCCATTTTACAAATGAGGAAATTAAGCCTCAAGGTCACAGAGGATTCAAGCCTACACCTGTCTCCAAAGTCCTTGCTCTTCCCATAGTGTCTAACACCCAAATTTCTATTTCTCTTATTTAGGAATCTCAGTTTTCTATTGAAATTCTATATGAGAGGAATTGTTATTCATATTTTATGAAAGTTTTTTTAAAGCAAGTTGCATATGTGTGACTTGTCAAGTGTATCTAACTCGTCAACATGCCAAATGGGCAAAAGTTGAAAGATTTAAAAGAAATGCCTATTTCCCCTGTCTCTTCCTCCAAGTTCCCACCTAAGCCAGCATCACAGAATTACAAAATCAAACACAGTTTCTAATTTATTAGAGGTACTCAATAACTGATGAATAAATAAATTAAAAAATAAACAATGAATTTTCTGTAATTTGAATACAGGAAAACATCAGCCTAAATAATATTGATCTAATATTTTTAATAATACCTATCACCTATCAGAACTTTAATTTCTGCCTAATTTGTTTTCTTTTGCTCCCAATTTTTCAGTATACTTTTCACAGCATACTGGCTAGCTCTTGGTAATAAAATTAAGTAGAAATAGGAAAATAAGTTTATGGACACAGCTGAATTAAAAAACCCTCAAAGAGATCTGGGGAAAGGTATAACGCTAAAATCAAAACAAACCCCTCAAGATTATTCAAATAGTTTCCTATTTATGTGGGGGAAGGGGTGATTTTTTTTTTCTAGTTTCAGAACTAATATATGGTCATTGTAGGAAAAAATTCCAACAATACAAAAATAGATAAACTAAAAAGTTCCCTATAATCCTAACCCTAGAGATCACTGAGTTCGACATGACTATATGTATTTTTAATGGCATTTTACAGTAAGTTCCCAAAAATGTATATAAACTGTCCTATAATTAGTTGTGTGTTTTTGTTTTTTTTAATGACTAATACATGGTGAGAATTTAAATGAAAAGTGAGTAAAACCAAACCTGGGGGGTGAGTTCTCGTGCTGTTTTCACTGATGCCTGAATTCCTTCCACTGTTGACTTATTAGCAGTTCCAACGGCAGCCGCCTTCTCTGCAGTGGCACCGAGCCTTCCCGAATGGTTTTCAAAGTTAGCTGCCCTCTCATCAAATACCTTGAGGAAAAAACAAAGACCTCAAGAAAATTCACTTCAGTAAAATGGATCTGGTAGTCTAAGAAAAAGTCTCTCTGTTTAAGCAGAGGTAGCAACTGCTCAAAGACTTTAAGAGACGACATCAAACCCTACTTAATAAAACAACAGTCAAATGCTAAGTGTTGGCCTTGCTATATCTCCTCAGAAGTTTGGCCATAGGCTTCACGTATTCATACACACACACACGAATTTCAATACAACCAGTGCTTACCTGTGGAAGGAGGATATATAGCACCATGTACTGTGCAACAGGGAATTCACAGAATATGAAGACTAAATAATCCCCATTCCCACAAAGTTTATCATCTAGTTTAAAGAAGACAGACAAACTCAGTCCAAGCTCTATTGCAGAAGTCTGGGTGCATTAATAGCCAAGACTATCCACAGAGAATCCTCTACTGAGCTCCAGCTCCCGAGGGCACCATTGCTACTATATCCCATTACCATCAATGTTGTAAAATGTCTTTCCCTGCCCTCCACAGGAAACATGAAAGCTGGTTCTCACAGTCATGCTGAACACAAGGGCAAGAGAGGCTGAATTTATTAACCCAAAACGTAAAACTACCCACTGCTAAATTGTTCATGCAGTTCTCAAATTTTAAAAAGTTAATTTTCCCTTTGACATGGATAGTACGCAAGGTTGCATACCAAAAGCTCTTCTGTCATTTGTTTGGATAACATTATGAGATAAACCAAAGCTTGAAAAACAAGGTGTATCAAATGTAAGATATGGGTTATAATTAGTAGTAATATTTTGATGGTGCTATTTCATAGTTTGTAACAAATGTTTCATAACAATGCAGGGTGTTGGTGGTGATATATGGGAGCCCCATATGATATCCATGTTTGCTCTGTAAGTTCATGTTTGAATGATATACTTCAATAAAATTTTATTTTAAAAAAAGCAAGGTGTATCAACAGCACTGGGTCAGGTTTAAACCATACAGAATGTGTCAGGAGCTGCCTAGCAGACACCATCTTCTCCTTTGCTCCCTCCTGAAGGTCTACCTGCCCGTACCTGGGGACCAGTTCTGGCTCTTGGCAGACAGTTTCTAATGATCACCTGCTTTAGAAGCCCTCTTGGCTCATTAGCAGGCTCCATTCTCACGCCAGTGTTCTGTATCTATCCATTGAAGTCTCTTCTCCACCCTAGCCTCTTGTTTGGATTCAGCTACCTGGGTTCTTGTTGTTTAATGCTCACATGTTCTGCCTAGATCCCTGACCTCCTAGTCCCCTTCTCCTGGCCTCATTCCCTTAGCTCTTCCCTTAGCTGGTTTCCTGTGCTCTAGATCTACAGGGCTTTGCCTACCTTGACTGACTACCTAGGTCCCAGACCAGGTCTGCTGTTCCCTCTGATTTAACTGACTGCTTAGTTTCCTTTTCTTGCCACTCAACCAAAAGTTATTATTATTATTATTTTTTTTTAAAGATTTATTTATTTTATTTTATTTATCCCCCCCCCTTGCTGCTTGTGCTGCTGTGTCCATTCGCTGCGTGTCTTCTCTGTGTCTGCTTACCTCCCCCTTGCTGTGAGGTCTTGCCGCATCAGCCCACGCCGCGCGCGAGCCAGCCTGCCCTCACAAGGAGGCGCCAGGAAGTGAACCCGGGGCCTCTCATATGGTAAGCGGGTGCTCTATTCATTGAGCCACACCCGCTTCCTACCGTGAGGTTGCTGCATCAGCCCACCGCACGGCTCAGGCCGCCATGCCCTCACAAGGAGGCCTCAGGACGGGAACCCGGGCCTCCCATATGGTAAACGGGGGCTCTATCCACTGAGCCACACCCGCTTCCCCCAAAAGTTATTGAACATTTACTATAGGCCAGACCCTGGGATGGGTGCTGAGCATACAATGATGAATAAGACAAAACCTCTCAAGGAGCTCATAGCCTAGTGGTGGTGGTGGGGGAGGCCCATAAACAATATAATATAGTGTGCTGCATGCGATAATAGAGCTAAGCACTGATATTGTGGGAATAAATGGAAAGGCACTTGACCTATCCAGGAAGCAAAGGATAGTAGATAGTAATAAGAATTACCCAAAAAAGAAGGGGAAGAGAGTTGGGCAGAGAGACAGAAAGAGCAAAGACATGGAAGAGAGAAAGGACAGAGTATGTGGAAAATTATAAGCAATTAGATACTGCTGGAGCATGAATAAAAGGCAACAGTTTCTGGGAAATAGATACAGAGAGGGTATTATGAAACCAGATCACATAGCTGAAGGGTATAAGCAGGAGATAAAAGGGTCGGATTTGCACTCTTCTTTTACTGGTGGCCTAGTGACAGATTCAAAGAAGACCAGTCAGGGCTGTGCAGTCATACAGGCAGCAGGGGCCGGGGCCAAGGACCGGAACTAGAGGAGCTGTGATAGCAGGGATGGAAAACGGAAAGGATTCAAGAAATATCTGTGAGATCAGATTAGCAGGGCCTTCATTACTGATTGGTGTGAGAAGGTAGGGGAAGGGAAGAGTCAATGGCAACTCCCAAATTTCCAGAGAACAGGAGAAGGACAAGACACACAGAGGGACCTATGAAGTATTGGGGTGGAGATGACCAGCATATAGTTGGATCTACTAGTCTGAAACTCAGAGAAGTCTGGAATGGAAAAACAGCAAATCATCTCAGCCTAAGGGACAATGACTGAACTGCCTAGTAATGGAGGCTAGAGAAAGAAAACGGGGTCATTAGCAAATAAGAATAACACAGACCTCCACCTACAAGTTCTGCATTGTCTTGTGTGTCTGATCTAAGAAGTATTCCCAAGCCACTTCTCCTTTGCTGCCAACACAAGAGAGGCTGGAAAACCAAATACTTGCTCTCCTAGATTACCTTGCAGCTAGGAGTGGCCATGTGACAGAGTTCTAGGTTCATGGAGAATTTCCGGGAAAGCCTTCACTTTCACCCACTCACTCAGCAGGTAGTTAGTGTGCACCCACAATGTGCCAGGCATTGTTTTAGGAACAGGGAATAAGCACTGACAAAACATAGTCCCTACCCACATGGAGCTTTCATGCAAATGTGAGGGAGGCAGACCAACAACCACCACCCATAAAACAGGTAAATATATTGTATGTTAAATGTGGCAAATGCTAAGGAGAAGAGCAGGATTAGGAAATGCCTGGAGCAGGCGTTATATAAGCAGTCACACAAAACTGACATTTGAGTAGAAAGCTGAAGAAAATGAGTGAATAGCACATATATTTAACTGTGGGAAGACCAGAGAAAACAGCAAGCGCAAAGGCCTGCGAGATTAGAACACAGTTAAATATACAAGGAATACTAGGAACACAATGTGCGGAGGCCAGTACAGATGGAGGAGGGTGAAGGAGAAGTGGGGTTCCATAAGAGGCCAGAGAACTCGATGGGGACCAGACCACATAGGGCCTTGCTCAGTGGTGTGCTGAAGCCAGCTTATGCCACCTCTTCCAGACTCTACTTTCAGTGATGTCACATTGAAATGACTGAGGTGAGAATACTTATATCATGGACATCAACAAGTACTACAAATCAGGGCTTTCTCCCCAGAGAGCTGAGTTACCAGTACCTCCCTGGCCTTTCTGTTCATTGTAAGGACTCTAGCTCTATTCTGCGATGGGGAGTCACCGGAAGCGTTTGAAGAATGATATCAAATGATTTAAAAGGATCACCCTGGCTTCTGTGTTGAGAATAAAGTGCCTCAATAAAAGGCAGTTACCACTGGAGCACGCCATCCCTCACTTCTTCCTGTCTTGAACATGCTGCTAACTCACACCATGAGAACAAGGCCAGGAAAATCACAGGGGTGCCAGCTTTAATGGTGTTAAGCTGCTGAACCAATGCCAAGGTTACCTACCTCCAAGTTTCTTGCTATGTGATGAAAAATACACCCATTTATGTTTATTTGTTTATTAGAGAAGTTGTGGGTTTAAGGAACAATCCTGTACCCCTATATGTTTTAGTGTCTGCCAACTAGGTCTTTCATTGCTTACAACTAAAGACATTCCTAGCTGGTATAGCTGGTGAGTATACCATTATACCCTTCTACAATTCACCCACAATCTCCCAACCACTGCCACTGGGGTACACTGTGATCCCATTTCACCTTGCAAATATGGGGAGCCAGCAGAAGAAACAGAAGACCTCAGATACCTACCTCTTCCCTATTGGGGGCATCAGGAGGGGCAGTGGCCGCTACTGCCAAGAGCTTGATGGGAGTTGTGGTATCACTGAAAACATCTGACACCTCCTGAGTCATGGCCTCCTGCATCTGGGTTTTCAGATCCTTGAAAACATTGGTTACAAATGAAATTTTCCAGAAATGTCCAACAAGCACATCTGTCTTCCTCACATCACTGACACATTCTTTCATTTATTTAGTGAGTACCAACTGTGTACAAAGCACTGAGCTAGTGCAGAACAGGTGTAGGACACAAATCCTACCCTCTAAGAGGCTGGTGTCTAGTAGGAGGGGTAAGATATGACTCACATTTCCCTAGAGACTATTGCACCCAATCAAGGAATTGTACTTCCTTTCCTAGGGGCCTCTGTGAAGAGGTACTGAGGATCAAGGGGTTGAGCCTGAAGAAGGTCAGATGGCTATTCCCAATGCCAAAGAAGCTTGATAATGATCATGGTAATGGTAAAGATTGTTTGATGGATAGAGTGCCAAATTTCTAATTTCACACAAGAAATTTAATCTGCATGTTATTATCTTAAGAGGAAAGAATCAAGAATGGGAATTTTTCATTCCAGGTTCTCTTAAATTTCTAGAAAAATTTGATAACCAATATATGTATGCATTTCTTAACATGGGTCTAAAGAAGAGGATTCTTACAAGTCACTAAAACCTTTTTGTCTAGTTATCACAATTAATCCAATTTAAGTTTCCTGAATTTATACAAAGAAGTCTCCATCACCCCCAGTGTTTCTCAAGGTGAGTGACATGTACTGGCTGGAGACGCCTGAGACAATTTTAGATGTTACATAGACAAATGCTTTTATTCTAGTAATTATGTGTTTCTTTTAATAAATATTAGAAAAAAATATGACTAGCTCATCAAACCCATGACTTCAGGATTATTACAAAGTTTTCTTGTAAATGCATTTAAGTTAAAAAAAGCAAAAGGAGTCCATTTTAAGAAAAATATTAACTAGATAAAAGTACAGGCAATAAGGGCACAGAACAAAAATCAGGAAGGAAGTCTTGATTGAGTAAAATTTGGGGAACACAGCTTTAGCTGCTGCCACACACTGGTGAGCTTTTCCCTAATCAGCCTGGATTTCCTTATATCCATGGTCACCCTCTTTTCAGTTTCCCTAGACCAAATAAATTATCTATGTTTTTTAAAAACCCTATCTCCCCCAGGTTTACAATAATAGTAAGCATAGGAAACTCAATGGTATGTAGTCCTGAGTTCTACCTTTAAGGAGTCTTGGAGCTGAGATGCCAGCGTTCTCGCCTGAGGACTCTCCCCTTCCCCTCTGGCAGCCAGGTCAGCCAGCTGGGCTGTCAGCTGGTCCACTCGATCACACTTTGCAAGAAGATCTTGGCGATAAGGCCCCATCATGACATTGGCCAGACGATGCCCTTCAGCCACAAGCCCCCGGATGGCAGCTTGACCTGGACCAAGAGGAAAACACTTAAACTCACATGGTCCCAGAGACAGCAACTACAGTGCCATTCTGGTAACTCTCTTTTTTTAAATAACAACATTTAGTGGGTTTTTCCCTAACTACAGAAAAAAAATGGGTAATACAGAAAAGTATAAATAAGAATAGACAGCCTGTCCATAATCCCATCACTCAGGGATGAATATATTAGAACATTTCCTTCCAGTTTGTTTTCTGTGCATTGCATGCATCTGTACACATACTTTTTACAAAACTGCCTCATACTACGTGTTAACTTTTACTCCTTCTTTTTACATAAAATGAACATTTTTTTCACATTAGTAAATATTCTTCAAAATCATAATCTAAAATGTAAAATTTTATTACATTAACCATAATTATTTGGCCATTTACCTATTATTAAACATTTAAACTGTTTACATACATTCTTCTATATATATTCTTAGAAACATCTATAATTAATTCTTTAATTTCTAGAAGTCAAACTGCTGAGTCAATGAGTATGAACTTTTTTAAAGCTCTTGACATATAATACCAAATTGCCATTCATAAAGTTTGTATCAATTTATTCCACCTATAAATTATATATCTCCCTGATTCCCCAATCTCTACCAACACTAGATAGCACCGTTTTAAAATTTATCTTTTTATCCAACAAATACAGCAAATGGAATAAACAGATCTTTCAGTTTCAACAGGCTTGCTATCATAATATGACTTACATATTCTTACATATTCTTACAGATCTATTCCTAAAGCCTTCCAAAAATCAAAATTTCAGGTTCTCGACTCTATAGTTCTCTAGGTGACTGTGTGATGCAGGAGCTCTCACAGCTGAAAGTAACATTGGTAGTTAGGTGCCTTTTATTATTCATTTTCAAAAATTAAATTTAACTGGGCACTTTGCAAGGACTATAACAATTAAGAAATACAAAAGAGTAGAAACATACATAGGACTAGAAGTAATTAGTTCAAAGTTTCAATTCCAACATGAAGACTTTTCTATTTGCCCACAGCAAAGTCATTTATTCTCTAATACTTCTTGATTAAATCACAGGAATCATATTGGCCACATCTGGGAATAGTCACAATGGACAGTAACTAATTCACCAGTGGCTGAAGAACCCCTTCTGCACCTAATTACAGATGGTGCAATGTGCTTTCTTTCACTGAGACCAGTTTAATGAGGGCTAAGTGTGCCAATGACCTTACCTACTCCCCGGTCATCCACTGTAGGATTATCAATCCACCGCTGCGCTTGCTCAATCTTGCCCTCAAGATGGACAGCTGCTTTGGCAGGTCTGCTGTTGGCCACGGCCCTATTGGTCTTGGTCTGCAGGTTCTGCAGGGCTGTGGCCACTTGTTTGGCCAGTGCCCGGGCCTCTGGGGAATCTCCTTTCCCCCTGCAGAGGGAAAAAACACAGCCATCCTGTTACACACAGACGCTATTTACACTGAGATGACTTCATTGCCAACGGCAAGAATGATTATTACTAACTTGGTTTGAAAGGAGAGTGGCTTATCTATTGGACCTTGGATAAGAAATTAATAATTTAAATTCAGATTGTTTTGTCTGTCCCAGTTAAAACATTAAATATGAGTTTGGAGCAGTCAAGGGCACTAGGTGAGCTGACCTCTCAGCTTGCTGTCTCTGAAAACACTACTACCCACAGCACCTGGTAGAGGTGGGCCTGGACAGCAATGATTTTTGTTGTAGTAGTAGTACTAGTAGCAGTAATATCTTTTGCATCCTGACTTTACCAGGTACTATTATACTCTTCTGGTATTAACTCATTTAATCCTCACTACTGGTATCTACCTCTCTCTATGAGGATTGTCCCCATTATTCAAAATACAAGCCTAACTCACAAAAAGGTTGGCTAACTGGCCCAAGGTACCATGACTTAACTGTGGTAGCCTCAGGATTCAAACCCAGCACTGACTTCGGAGCCCTTGCTCTTAGCTACTAAATGTACTACCTTAAGTTGGTATCTCATGATCCCTAATCCTTGCCAGACTGATTGGACTGAGTAGTTACATAACTCAAAGACAACATACCCACAGTCAGGTGAGGCATCCAATTAGATTTTGGTGGTTCTCAAAATTTTGCATGAATAAAATTCACCTTTTTTTTGTTTTGTTTTGTTTTGTTTTTATTGTGGTAAATGGGATCTTATTTTTAAATGCAGCTTGCTAAACCCACCATCAGAAGGGACTCTGATTCAGCATGACTGGAGCAGGGTCCAGGTATCTGCATTTTGAACAACATTCCCAGGTGATTCTGAGGTAAATAGCTTTTGTTCCATACTTCAAAATCACTGGATAGTCAACCAGTGGTGGAATGGAGCTGGAAAGTCTTATTAAGCCTGAGCCATGGTAGGTCAGAGCCAGGTGAAAAAACGCCAAATACATAAAGTCAACACACAAAAAGAAACAGACAAAACTTCCAGGGAAGATGGCAGAGTAGGGAGCTTCAAAACTCAGTCCTTCCTCCAAAACAGCTAATAAACAACCAGGAACTGTCTGAAACAACTGTTCTGGAGTTCTGGAGGCCCAAAGAACATTGTACAGCATCCAGGAAAAACAGGAGAAAGAGGCTGATAAACTACTCTAAAGAACTGTGAGTAGCTCTCTCCATGTGGCGGCTGCCAACACCCATCCCCCACTCTCAGGGTGGGCCACCTTTGGATCCAGTCCCTAGCTAGCTGCTGCTGATAGTAAGGGGCATAAAACAAGAAGGAAGGGGTGGGGGGGAAGCAGATGGCTCAAGTATTTGGGCACCTGCCTACCACATGAGAGGTCCCGGGTTTGGTTCCCGGTGCCTCCTAGAGAAGAAAAGCAAGACAGCAAGCTGATCCTACAGGCTGGTGTAATGGGCTGGTGTGGTTAAGTGATGCAACAAGCAGATACAAAGATGAAACACAATGAGAGACACAACAAAGCAGGGAGCAGTGGCTCAAACAATTGAGTGCCTCTCTCCCAGATGGGAGGTCCTGGGACTCCAACAGATATTTGGACACTAATGTTCATAGTGGCATTATTCACATTTGCAAAAGGAACCGAAGTGTCTATCAGCTGATAAATGGATAAACAAAATGTGTTATATACATGCAATGGAATATTATTCAGCCTTAAAAAGGAAAGAAGTTCTTACACATGCAACAATATAGATAAATCTTGAAGACATCATGTTGAGTGAAATAAGCCAGACATAGAAGGACAAAAATTGTATGATCTCACTGATATGAAATAATTAGACTAAGCAAACACACAGAGTCAGAATCTAGGATATAGCTTATGAGGGGAGGAGAGGGGGATATGGAATAGGGAGCTAAGGCTTAAAAGGTACAGTTTCAATTTGAACGATGGAAATGTTTTGTTAATAGATGGAAATGATGGTACCACAACATTGTGAATGTAATTAACAGCACTGAAATAAATATTTGAATGTGGTTAAAAGAGGAAATGTTAAATTGTACATATGGTAATAAATAAATTTTTTTTTAAATCCATGAAATTGTACTACACAGAGAACCCTAAGTTAAACCATGAACAATAGTTAATAGGATAATTATAAAAATGAGCTTTCATCAATTGTAACAAATGCACCACACCAATGGAAGGTGTTAATAATAGGGTGGTATATTGGAATCCCCTATTTTATGCATGATTGTTCTGTAAACTCAACACTTCTCTAATTTAAAAAATTAAAAAAAAAAAAAGAAAGAAACACTTAATAAGTGCCTACTATGCATATGGAGAATATAAAGTTTCTGCCTTTGAGTATTTTAAAATCTAAAAGGAATGTTAGCAGGCAATGTTAATGTGTTAATATTAATGAATGTAGATATAACCTTGTAAATAATTATATTTTAAAATTGGTAAATAATATATTTTCTCACATAAATAATTCAAGATTTTGAGCATAAAGCACAAATCCCCATATGACTGAACTAGATATATAATCAAATTTGAGTTGTTACCTAAAAAGTCTCCATTACTGCAACCTCCCCACTAAAATATGTGTAGCCTGCTCCCACCAAATCTATTTCACATCCTTAGACAAAAGTTTGCTTTCTTCAGCCGACATTGCCCTCTTAGTCAATAAAAGACTTCAAAGAACTCTAAAGTACTTCTCATTGGAAAAAAGTTAGGCACTCTCCCATGGAAGGAAAGGAAATAAAATATGCAAATTAAATGAAAAGAAATATCTTGCAAGACACTTGCCTATGATTATCCCAGAGAACAAGACTAGAGGACTACGGTGGGACAAAGAACAACTTTTACTATTCTACAATCACCTTCCTAAGCATTCTTTTTTCTTTTTTTCCATTAGCATGTGCTGTTGTTTCTGCGTGTGTGTTTAAAGAGCAAAAAATAACTATCAAAAGAAGACAGCAAAAAAAAAAAAAGAAGACAGCGACACCTCTTTTCCAAATAATCAAAAGCAGGTACCATGAAAGCCTTGAAGAGAAGAAGCTATGTGAGGAGGTTGAAATGTACTTTGAAGATCCTTTATAATTGCTACTTAAGATATAACATTGCTAGGGAAGGAAAAAAGTACCTTCTTACACCTCTCTTACACATACAAACATACACACACATATATGTACACACGCAGGAGTCTTTTTATAGCTAACCACAAAAGTTGTTTTGCTCATATGCCTGGAGAACAGATATGACACAAACATGATGTAGCAGGAAAAGTCCTTGCTTAGGTTTTTATTTTTATTTTTTAAATTAAAAAAAGGAGTTCTTAACATTCTTCTATTAATTTAAAACTATGTGAACAGCAATAAATCACTAAACCTCAGTTACATCATCTATAAACAGAGGTGATATCTGACCTCACACACAGAATCAATGAGAACACAGTGGAGAAACATTTTACGTGCACTTAACCTATGGGAATTCAACTACATATGTGCCAAGAAAAGAGAGAAAGATTTAAGGCCAAGTGAAGGGATTAAATACTTACTGTCTTCTTAAATCTGCTAATTTAGAAGTCAGAGCAGATATTTCCCCAAGGGAACGCAGAATGTCATCTCGTTCTTTAGGGTCATCACACAATTCTGCTATTTTCCGAGCTTCAGCCAAAGCGCCTCGAATTTGTTCTTCTCCTTCCGGTCCGCCATTTGGATCTGCAAGCCAATTCTACACACATAGAAATGGGGAAGAAGCAAACTGTGATCTACTGACGAATCACATCTTACTAAACTTATAAGGCCATCAAAAATATCTCTAAAGTAATCACACAGCATGCCGGTAATCTTTTTTTTTTTTTTTTTTTTTTTTTAAAGCCGATCCTTATTGCTTTACGTAAGTCTTAGCTCAGGAAAGATCTACTCAACCCCTCGTCTTTTCAATAACAATTTTTTATCCTCATTAGAATAAAATATCTTCACAAGTTTTGCCTCATCTTTGTATTAATCAAATTAATTCTGCAGTTTCTTAAATATTTATTTAGTGAAATGCTTGAAAATCACTTTAGAGAAGACTAGTATCAGAAAACTTTAACATGGCTTTGACCAAATACGGTTGTAAATTCTGAGTTGAGGAACATTTTAATACATTGTCATCTATATCAGGAACTAGGATTCTCCTGGTACTAAGGATGCTTACTTTTAACTAATCAAAGCATTCAAAATAAAACGGAAATACTGGAAAGCATTAGTCTAAACCTGTAGTGGGAGAGGAGATATTAACCTAGGCAACTGCAGAGAATCAGTTATCACTCAGACACACCCATTATCACCCAGAGAACAGGCCAGGGAATAAATTACAGGATATTTGTGGGTCATTTCTGTGTCTCTTCTTTCCCGGCCCCCACCTGAGAGTCGTCATCACTACCTGAGCAGCATCGACCTTCTTCGCAATGCTCTGCTTTGAGTTCGTCATGGCTTCCAGCTTGCGGGCTGCATTCTCCACTTTTGCCGTGAGCACATCCAGACCCTGGGACACCTGCTGGGCTTTCTGCATGGTCACCGGGGAGGCTCCTTGTCCTCTACTCAAAACAGACAGATGCTGACTGCCACTGTACTGTAATACTTAATAGCAAAATGTTCCTAACAGCAAAGAACGTGTCATTTTTGTTAACGTATCTTCTCTTTTTTCCTCTTCCCCAGTAAATCTGGGATGGCACGCATAAAAAAATAAAATAAAATAAAACAGAAATAAACAAAGCAAGACACCTAAACCATCCATTTTCTCCTTTGCTTTAAAAAATATGCATTAGCTTCATGGAACTCTTCAACCACTTTGAAGACCAGGCCTGCAAATTTTGATAATAATGATTTCTCCTCTTGGTAGTGATTACCTAATCAACACTAAACTTCAGGGGGAAAATGCGCTTGTGTTATTGCTATGGAGGGCTCTGTTACCATAGTAATAGGTGCTTTAGAAATAGCACATTAGATTGTCTTATTTATGGGCAAGTATACATAGAAAGTGTTTCAGGAGGTAGCAAGCACAGTTTAAAAATCCTGGGACCAAGCAGATCTATGCTCAAATCCTGACTCCCGGTACCTGTAGAACCTAGTTTTAAGATGTTTAGCCTCCTTGGATGTTAGCTGACTAACTTATAAAAATGAGGGTGATAGGTAACAATACTTGTTCTGCTTATCTAAGAGAGTTACTCTGACCATCAAGGTAATATCATTGAGAACACTCTGGCAAATACAGCAACACACGTATATAACGTACTATTATTATTGAATTATTATCATTATAATGAACCTAATAATAATTTTTAAATGTCTACCTTCCATTCCTACGTAATCTGTAACTATCAAAACAAGGTAGTATTGAGGGTCCAAGAAACCATGGTTCACCATCAAGTTCCTAAAGAACGAATTTCACTACCAAGAGGTATGCTTGGTGGAATCTTGTTTTCCTTAAGTAAGAGACTTTCCAAGTCACAGCAACATAAGATTTATATTGCAAGTTCAGATTTTTTTTAATCCACTCTGCCTGATAAACTCAATGATAAGAGTAGAAACTTTATCATTTGGTAGAATGGCATGGCTGGTCATCCTAATCTGAGTTTCCAATTTTAGGATGGATTCCAGAACATCATTGCTTCCCTTAATAATAGTATGAATTTGCCTTTCACTCATCTATCCTCTTTTTAATTCATCTCTATTTTTCATCTATACAATACTTGAGGTAATGAACTCCATAAATTTATTGCCAGATATATAAAGTACTATACTTTTCTACTTATACTTGAGGGGAAACATACTCTTTATGATTTAATTTGCTTTTGCCCTTCAATCTAATAGTGAGGAATCTTTTTGATATAACAGTCCCACCGTGAAAAAGCAAAACTGCTTATAGACTGCATAGTTTCTTCACTCAAAACAAAAAGCTTATTAAGTCCTATTGGGACTTATGTACTTGCAACCTAGAGACCTTACTTGACTAGATAGAAGAATATCAATGAGGAAATTGTTACCACTTTTCAGCCACTATAATGCTAAATAGCAGGGCATATTTAAAAAGGAGTAACAAGGAGATAGCTTTCTAATCTTTCATCATGTAAGGACATTGCCGCTCTACTGTGAGGCAGGCCCACAGCCACTCAACACTGTTCTAACTTCTTCTCTTTCCAGAGATTCATGGCTGAACCCACTAAACAAGTACCTCATTCTCTTGTTCATATCCATCATTCTCTAAACACATACAACTGTGTATTTGAGAATTCCAAGCGAAAACTGTCTACCACACTGTGAAAAGGCTGCAGATAAAAGAGCCAGCAGTGAGAAATTAGAAGAGCCAAGAATCTTGTCACACTGCACCTGGCATTTCTCCAAATGGGAACAGAACTTCTTTTTGTCCTTTCTGCAAAGTTCTTGTCATGTTCGTGACAGGAGAGACTGCTTCACAGCAGGAGAGAGAGGCTCACTGAGCCTAATGGGATTACATTTATTTAGGCTGTTCCTTCTCCCCCTTAACCTGAAGCCCATTGAGCTTCCAGGGCTACAGTGAGTCCATCGACCTCTGGAAATAATATATAATATTGTGTGGGCATGTTTATAGGCATCTCTTTACATAGAGATTAATGACTTTTATCAGACTATAAAAGGTATCTTGATCCATAAAAGAACTACTCCTGTAAGATCTGTTTTATCAAGTCTATTATGGGAATACACTGGAGACCAGGTGCATGGTAAGCAATATGTCAAGAAGCACTTCAAGTCCTGTTTGTATGGATGCCCTGCATATACCAGTTATCAAGATGTTTTATGACATTCTCAAACAAAATTAAACTTTGTCCACACTTTGAAGTATGATTTATTGAAATCATACTTCAATTTCTCTTAAATGTCCATACCATAAAATTCCATCAAAATGAGGATCTTTTAGAACTTCATGGATTGCTTCCAAACAAACCTATATTACACCGAGTTTTTTTCAATAGCAAACTATATATATTTAGTTTGTAGGGGGACAATTTTTTAAAATCAAGACTTGAGGAGTATTAAGTGGGAGGTAAAAGAATTATTCAACCAAATGCATAATGATGAAATAGAAATTCCAAAGAGCCCATAAATTACTATCTTAGAGGATAATCTACTTAACTGATTTTAAAAACGAATGACACATGAAATAAAGCCAACATTTTCACTCTAGGTTTCTTTTTATCCATCCTTCATTAAGGATATCTACCCATTCCAGACTTCACCACTGTCCATTAGTTTCCACAAGCCAATGGCTAGAAACTGAATGACCAGATTTTTATTTCAATTCCAATTACAGAATAAGCTTCAACTATATTACAAAGTATTTGCATATTAAAATCTTTCAGCAAAGGGAAAGTTCTACCTCAACCTCAAAAAAATTAGTAGAATATAATATCTATGTTACCTGTTAGACAAAGAAAACTCAGTAAAATTAGCAGACTTGCTTTCCATTAGGAATGAGAACCTCTGTGCTACCCTATTAAGAGCAGAGGTAGTTTACCTGGCTCGGAGGTCAGCCACTTGATCAGTCATCTGCCCAAGCATTTTGCAGGTACCCAGGATCTCCCTGCGTTCTTTGCCTGCACAGAGTTCACCAACTTTTCCAGCTTCATCTAAGATCTGCCTGATGGCCTGCTCACCAGCATCCCCTAAAATGAAAAGAGATACTCAATATCTCATTGTTGATGCATTAATTATTTAGAGAGGATTACAAGTCATTTCATTCATGAAGGAATGGATGATTGTCAATGACAAGTGAACAGAAGGCATCTACTAGCTAACAGCCAAACAGTGTCCTTAAAACCATAGGGTGAGGTTTCAACCACAGACATTGCTAAAAAAGACACTTGGAACCACACCCATCTGGAGATAGTAAGCAGCTTGTGGTAAGAATATGGATGATGAAAAGAGGCTCAAGCAGTGTAATAGTTCTTAGCACCTCCAACTTCCATTAAGCTTTTCACATTCATTCAAATAGATGAAAACTGAATAAATATTAGATTAGAAAATCCATAAAGCCTAGTTCAATAACCTATTTGGATCTTATCTTTACATAATCAACTTTGCCTTCCAATTCCTATTGGCATCATCATTTAACCTGCTTAATTTAGTGCTTTGTTGACAAATGGAAGTTTGCCCAATGGGAACTAGAAGAGCTTTTATTCAAAACAATTACCATTCTAATTCAGGGAAAGAGTGAACTAATAATTTTTCAAAGAATGCCCAGCTCTGTGTGATTTTTTCCTCCACAATGAGAGGTGATATAGCCCAGGTAAGAAGGCCTGGTAATGCCTAGCCAAAACTCTCAGAGAACAGAGTATGCCCAAAAATGTTAGAGTAGTTATCTCAGGCTTATGAGATTATGGAAGGATTTCTTTCTTTCTTTCATTTTGTTTGCCTGTTTTTGTTTTTGTTTTTAGCTTTTTGTAATATCTATCAGAAAAGCAGGGCCAGAAGGTTACCTGGGGAGGCACTGGGGTCACGGAGCCAACCTTTGGCTTGGTTCAGTTTGGAGTCTATGGAGGCCAATGCTCTCTTCATGGCTTCAGTGTCCTTTGAAGAGAAATCCCTACAATTATTTTCTTTGCAAAAACAGATACTGTGATACAAAGTTAAGACAGAGGAGAAGTGACAACATTAACATACACTAGCTAAGATAGTCCTATAACACCTTAAAATATTCTCATCACACGGCAACTTTTATTTCTGTCAAAATGCAGCATCTTGCATGCAAATCTTCGGTTAATTCTATTCTGTTTCCTGGTGTTCCTATTGCTAAAATCGCGAAAACTGCTAACAATCGCTCAAGCCAAAAGATGTTTAATGTCTTCAGCAGGAAAAGCCCTGTTGTCACATGCCTCATTATCAGCCTTTCCACTAGTCAACATTCATCTACTGCAACCCTGCCAAAGCCCTCCCAGCTTGAGGGAAGCCTCATTAGTATGTGGTGCCACAAATCACAGTTCTTTTACATCTTGTTTTGAAATACACACACACACATTAGATCATGTCTCACTATATTTAATTAATCTAAAAATCTTTGAATTACTGGTGAAGAAAAAGAACAAAATGTTAATCTACCAATTTGTTTTTACTTCTACAAAGAAGCCACTAAATATAATACAAGAGAAATATTTTCCTAGCCTTCTCTTCCACTCATCACAGTTAGTTTCCTTACCATCCCTAACCTGGAAGAAAAGGCAGGATAAAGTAAGTGAGTCTCAATTTATTATTTAAAACAGGATTCAGGATGAGTAGCATAAAACCTTTATCTTCCAGTATACAGCATGAGAATCTGAGACAACAAACTAGACACTTTTAAATATATATATATACAATTTAAAAAAATGAAGAGAACAATTTAACAAACACCCATGTACCCATTTTTAGAAGTGACAGACTGGCCATTTCTTAAGTCTATATTTAACACCTTAGCCTTAAGACAGCCTGTCTTCCTTTTGCTCTAGGGAACTGATTCTTACAGAGTCCAATCCTTCAGAGCACAGAGTTAACCTCTGAAATATGAAGCAATGCTCTAAATATCTAACTTTCTTCAGTTTCCAGCTCTTGCAGAACTGGGCCTCTTAAAGTTGTTGTACCACCGGTTTTCCACATGGGGGCAACTTTCCCCCACTTCCTATTCAAATAAGAAACAGCATTGACAGAAATAAGCCCTGGAAGCCCTCAGAGTTAGGCCTGACCCCAGCTTTTCCAAAGTGCCTATTCAAATTATAGGACTCTCAGCTTTAGGATTCTCTCCTTCCCTATCTAAACAGATACAGATTGTACCCCTGTTGCAAACTAGGCTATCAAAGGCACTAAATAGAAAATTCTCAGCCACAGTAATTAAAAGGAGATGGTCTAAATTACAAGGAAAAAATGTAAATAGAATATTTTTTACTATCAAGTTATATGGAAGCTGGCAATAAAAGGGCTGCTGAGCCAGAGTCGTGGGAGGTCTATTTCAAAATCCATTTGTAATTGGTACAAGTAGCAAGTGGGATTATGTAAGTGCTTTGACTCTCTCCAGTGGTTTAAATACCTGCTCCTCTCTTCCATCTTGTTTTATATTCATTGTTGAGCAAATCCTCTATCTAAAGTATGCAAGTGTGAACCTTTTTAAAGAGAGCCTCAAGTAACTCCTAACCTCAAAGTCAACTCGGATAGCCTCAAGGGTCTAACACAAGTTATAGACCTTTGTCTAGTTACAGATAAAATATCACAAGCTCCTGGGAAATATGTGTACACTCTGAAAAAGAATTATGTCATTGTAAAAATATTCAATTTTAAACCTGTAAATAACTATTTTCCTAGCACACTTATATTTTCAGTGAGAAAACCAATGCGTATTTATTACATTTCAAAAAATTTAAATTCAAGGGGAAATAAAGGTCAGAAATTATTTAGTATCTGCTCTTGTATTAAACACTGACTCGTTAGGAAATTAACTTTAATTGAGAATTTCTGGCACGTTAAGTTCTGTTTTAGGCATTTTTTTCCCCCTTATTCTCTCATCAAACCTCAAATTTAAATCAAATTTCTTAATTTTACATATTAAGAAAGGTTAAGTAATTTGCCCATTATACACCTGATAAATCCTTGAAACCCAATTAGATCTCAGGGTTGTTGGCTCCAAAACTCATTATTTTCTATCAAATAAAGCCTGAGAGTTTTTTTCTTTTACTAAAGAGAGTTGCAAAGGATTCCACTAACCTTCTACATCAGCAAATCTCTCCTTTGTTAATTTTGGCTTTGGTTAAAACTGCCCAAAATATAAGCTCTAGAAATCAAATTCATAATCCTCACTAGCCTAAATGACTCCTTTTATTCTCCATGGCCCCAAAATGATCTGAAACACAATGGAAAAATTGGCTTTGCTCTATTCAGTATCCTCACAAATCATTTCTTTTTTTCTTCCTAATAAAGATCAAATTGCCAATACACTGCAAGAAAAGAATGTGATTCTCAGGAAGTGAGTAACTTACTCCTCAGTGGGAGAGAGATGACAACATCAAGAAATTAAAATTGAGATAATTATTTTCTCCAGAAAGAATTAATGGCAAATTTGGAATGAAGTTGCATTTTAAAACTTCATTTAGTTTCAAAGTTTTTAATAGACAAATTTTAGACAATTCTGGAATAGGGCAGGTTATAAATAATGATTTAGGCATAATAAATTTTAATGTCATATCTACTAAAAACAAAAGTGTCTGTGGGAACAAGTATTTTGGTCTCCTGAGAATCTCATGTATATTTCTTTTGAAAGGCAGTATTCATGACAGTGAGATAATGCACAGCAACATAAAAAGTATACTAACAGAGAGGATACAAGCAAATTCACTGGAGGACTAGGAATAGAAGTCAGCTCTGAGACAGATTTTCTTTTTTGTTTTTTTTTTTCTTTCTTTTTTTGTTCTTTTTTTCAGATAGATTTTTAAAGGATGAAAATAATCATCACCCTTGTGGCAAACCATACTATGTACCAAAAAGCTTTTTCTTAAACCTTGTCATGTAAGTCTAAGTTCCCAGGGAACAATCCGAGTATGAAATATAAGAG
>JAQZBX010020446.1:0-32998 GCA_029593785.1 Cabassous unicinctus
TCCCTGCCCAGAGCCGGGTGAGAAGTCAGTGCTCACTCTCTCTTAAGCATTGGCTGTCATGAAACAGGAGGCTGAAGTGAACTGTCTCTAGGGCCCGTCCAGACCCGACACGCTAGTTAGTCTTCAGTTAGCAGCCTCTCACTTCCTTTAGTCTTCCTTCCAGCTGCACCCGCCTCCCCACAGGGGTCCTCCCAGTGAGCAAGGGCAAGCTCCTAACTGGTCCAGAGACCCCCGCCTTTGCTGTGCCCGGAAACAGACCTCCCCTCCCCATCAAAGCAGAGCACTGTGGCCGCCCTCCCTGCAGGAAGGCCAGGTTAGGAAGGCTGAGACCACCACTTACTAACCCACTTTTCAGAGTAGCCCCTCCCTTACTGGTTTGTAGAAGTTTCTAGAAGTTTCTGCCTCCCTTTCATTCAAATGCCCACCTCCTCATGTTTATTCATAGGAAGCTTGCTGCCTCTCGAGATAAGAAATGGTTTTCTTCTCTCCCTTGCAGCACTGGCCAAGGCAGGCTCCAGCTGCTTCTATCACTAGCTTCTACTAGGCCTCTACTTCAAGCTAAACATAACTTGCAACTGAGCATGCTCCGCTTAACCCCACCTTTCCCACACTGGATTGATCCACATCATCCTTAACCATGGCACTCGGCCGCCTCTCCCAGGCTGGATGGGCCCATGTCACTGCACCCCATCCGCAGCCACTCCCTGAAGCCCACCTTCCCCAGGCCGTATGGAGCCCAGCATCCATTTGTTCGGGAAGACTGATTGAGGCTTCCCTCCAGTCTCCCTGCTGGCCCACCACACAACAAACTCTTTCTTTTCTCGAAATCCTGGTGACTCGGATTGGCTTCTGTGCACATTGGTGGTAAAAGGCTACCAATAACAAACATCGGGGCCAGCACGCTCTCCTTCCAACCACCCCACCCAGGGGCAGTGCTTTAGCCCCAAGGAGCAGAGTCCACGGGGACCCCATGAACTGTGGGGTGTTGTCCCGGACGGCTGCCCGGGAAGCACAGGCTCTGAGATGGAGGATAGCAAGTGGGGGGCTTATTGGGGGTTGCTCTTGGGATCTCACCTGAACAAGGGAAGGAAGGATTGGGCAGGGGGGGAAGCAGGGCTGCATTCCAGTCCCACTGAAGGCCTCAGATGACATCACAGGGCGATTTAAAACTGGGATGCCCTTCAGAGGTGGTCGGAATTGGGGTGGAGGGGTGGAGTCTTTATAGACCTGCGTCAGCCAGTCACAGAGGCCGCTGCTCTGGAAGGGGATGTGGCCCTGGGCGAGGCGGCTCTCATCTGGCAAGGCAGTCCCCAAAGGGCTGGGTCTCCTTCCCGACATCTTTCCCACCTTCCGGTGCCAATCAGTAAGGAAGACCCGGTCCCAGAAGCAGAAGAAAGGGCGGCTTCCCTGTCTGCTCAGTGACACACACACAGAGAAACTGACACCATCACAGATGGCGACCCCCAGGGCCTCATCCACTGGGAACTCCGTGCCAGGGAGAAGGGAGCTTGGTGGCCTCTTTTCCAGATGTCACATGCATTCCCCAGGACCCTTTCAGGTACAATTAACGGAAATGCTATTGAAATTGGACTAGGTATAAAAAGGGCTCCTGTAACTGAACCGTCCAAGCTAGCACTGGTTTCAGTTAGAGCGAGATCCAGGGTCTCAAACTATGGCACCAAGTCTGAGTCTTCTGCCTTCCCCTCCACTCTGAGACAGGCGTCACCCCACCCCCACCCCACCCAATCCCCAAAAAGAAACTGTCTGTTGGTTCACGTGCCCCTTCCTCACTTTATCACCACGGCCCAGGGGAGTCAATGCTGCCTTTGTCCGGACCTGGGTCACATGCTGCGAGGGTGCTGCGGTTCCCAAGGAAAGTCAGTGCGCTGCGGACAGAAGGAAGGAGAGCGAGGGCCGAGCGGGCCCAACAACAGCTGCCCAACACCGCGTGCTGGCCTGGCCCTCCCAGCCACAGCCTGCACATCTGGACAAAAACAAAGGCCCAGGCAGCGGAGGCGGAGCCTGGGGGATGGGAGGTGGCGACCCAGGCACACAGAGATCCCTAGCCCAGGCCGTAGGGAGGGAATGGTGGCCAGTAGGCAAGATGGGGGCGGCAAGGAAGGAAGCTGACTTGTCCTCCCCAGCCCAGCCAGGATCCCCAAGCTGTCTGACTCTGGCCACACAACTTACCTGATTCTGGCCAAACGTTGTCTTGCCTGACCTCTTTCTCTCTGAGTTCTCTTAGGGAAACAGACATCTCAGCCTGCCTCATGGACTTATAAGGCCTCACACCTCCTCTTCACTGCTGGGAAAGTCCACCCGGAGGCTACTCTAAGTTCCTCCTGCTGCTCATTGCAAGTAACAGATGAGCCTCAGGCTCTCCAAAGGCTCACACTTCTGTCCTCATGTGACGTCTACATGGCAGAAAGGAAAGAGCTAGGACAGATGGGGTCTGTGCCTTAGGAAGACAAGAGAAGTCTCCGAGTTTTTTGGTTTTTATTTTAAAGATTTATTTTATTTATTTATTTCTCCCTTCCCCCTTGCTGTTTGCATTTGCTGTGTCTGTTTGTTGTGCACTGGTCTTCTTTTTAGGAGGCACTGGGAACGGAACTCGGGACTTCCCATGTGGGAGGGAGGCATCTAATCGTTTGAGCCACCTCCGCTCCATGCTTTGTGTCTCTTATGTTTTCCTCCTTGTGCCTCTTTTTGCATCATCTTGTTGTGTCAGCTCGCCGCGCCAGCCCATCGCGTCAGCTTGCTGTCTTGCTCGTCTTCTTTAGGAGACACCAGGAACTGAACCTGGACCTCCCATGTGGTAGGCGGGAGCTCAATCGCTTAAGCCACATCCACTTCCCAAGCCGCCAAATTTTGAGTCAGTCAAAATGCTTCCTGGTCAACTTAGGTAGAGGCCCCAGAGCTCATTCTGGCCCTTCCTTCCACCCTGGGGACGACCCTACCATTCTAGATACTCAGTTCACCTTTTCATCTTCCCCCATCTGCAGAGACATTCATTTATCCACCCATTTATTCAACAAATATTTATTAAGAACCCACTATGTGCAAAACTTTGTTCTTAGTCCTGGGGACCCAGTGACATTCTAGTGCAGGAGTCAATAAACAAGTAAAGATTAAGGTAATAGTATGTTTCAAGATAGTGGTAGCTGCCAGGAAGGAAATAACACAAGGCCGGATCCTTTGGGGAGATGGTTAGTCAAGGAAGGCTTCACAAAGGAGGTGGCATTGGAGGTGGCATGAGAAGCTTTGCAAGCCAAGGGAACATCAAGTGCAAATTTCCCAAGTGGGAACCAGTGGGTCAGTCGGATCCTCTGGGAATCAGACTCTGAGATGGAACTAGGAGTTCAAGTTTATTTGGGATAAAGCCCTGAGAAAGTAAAAGGGGAAAGAAGCAGGAATGGGCAGAGAGAATCTCAGACCTCCAGGCAATTCTGAAAGGTCTTGGCCAACCCAAGGGGGAGCCCCAGAGCCAAAATTACCTGTTGGAGGAGTTGCACATCTAGACAGATAATGACCAGGCCCTGATACCCTGTCGTGCCTAGGCTCTGACTGGGGGCGTGGCAGGGAAGAGCTTGGAGACGGTCAGCTCACTGCACCCTGCTGCTGAATGGGACCCAACAGCCACCTCCATGGCTGCCCCAAAGGGGTTGCCAACTTTCAGGAATGGAGAGGAGGCTGGTGTGCCTGGGGTCTAGTGAGCAAGAGGGGAAGGGCTTCGGGGAGAAGAGGTTCTGGTGTCCTGGGCAACTTCTCTCCACTCCTCCAGGAGCAGGGGGTCAGGGTCTTTATCCCCAGTTCCCTCCCAGGAGGTTGCTTTGGGCCAGCAGGTGCTTGTTCAAGGTACCTGCTATGTACCACCCCCTCTCTTTTTGGGTTTGGATCACTGCCCCTCCTCTCACCTCTCAGGGCCTGGGTCCTTTGCAGTCCTGAAGCTTCTCGCCAGGTGGCACACCCTTGGCTTCGCCTGTACCCCATCCACAGTGCCAATAAGCTCTCTTCGGATCCTCCTTCTCTGTTCAGCAGACCATGGCAAGGAATCGGGGTTTATTCTATGTATGAGTTGAAACTGGTGGAGGGTTTTAGGCAGAGAGCAGCCAATCTTTCTGAGCCTCTGGAGCCTGGAATCCAGAGCCCCAGCCTGGGCTTGGGACTCCGGGCAGGAAACCTGAAGATGCCTGGAATTCCCTGGCCCTCCTCTGGGGATGTGTGAGCTGGCATGCTCATGTGCCCTGGTAGTGCTGTGCAGCTGTCCTGGGGACCAAGGGGCAGTGACAAGATGAGGGAGGGCAGAGACCTCAGATGAAAGGTTTGGTGCGGCCCTGGTTTCTCAGTTAAGTTTTTCACTGTGCCAGGAGCCTCAGGTTGCAAGTGACAGAGAACTCAACCCACACAGGCTTAAACAAAACAAATCCAAACTTTGGAAGAAGGGACTCATTGGGTCATAAATTAGAAATTTTAGCTACTTCTGGCTTTCAGCTGGGTTAAGTCCAGTGGGTCAGATGATGACATCTTTCTCCATTTCTTGCTCTGCCCTTTTTGATGTAGCCTTAATCTCAACAAATCTCTGTCCTCAAGGGGCACCTCCGCTCTTACTCCCACCAACTTCATTTATAGCTAAGAGTGTAGGTCGCATCCCAAATACTTCCAGCAAAAGTCCCAGAACTAAGTTTCATGGCTGTAATTGATACACAAGCCCATCTTGGAACCAAGAGGATTGGAGTCACTTTTTAGCCAGAGCTGAGTCACGTGGCCGCCGTGGAGCCAAGGCGTGGCATCACGTTCACTGAGACCGAGTGTGGGGAAGGGGTGCCTCCCCAAAGGACAATTAAGGGGCAGCTACCAAAAGCAGGAGGACAGGGTCTTGGGAAGGCAAAAATGACAGATGGCCACTACCTTCCCCAATTCCCTGCCTTCTCATGTTTGGTGTCTCACATTGTCAATCTCCCACTTCATCAATACACACTCTGTTCTTGTTGCTGCTACTGTACCCAGCCCCTGAACAGTGCTCATTAAAGACTGGCTGAATGAATGAATGAATGAATGAAATGAATACTACATCCTGGTAGCTCATAATTGTAGCCCCTTTATATCTGTATTGGGATTCACTAAAAGATGCTGCAGTAACAAACACCCCCAAGTCTCAGTGGCTTATTATGTAAAAGGTTATTTTTTTTTTCACCAAGTCTGCAGTGGATCTAGTTGCTTTGATTTTGTGGCTGTGCCTTATCAACCCAGGGTCACCACAACAGGGGAAGAGAGAACCAGAGTGGCTCAGACGGGACTGGAGTGTCTTTTATATGCTCACCAACAAGTCTGTCGCCGCTAGATGCTGCATCTGTTCTCCCAGACCCTGGCCTCACCTGGACAAGCCTCTCTCTCATTGAGTGCTGCTTCTGTCGACTCTAAATGGGCACCACCGTGTCTATCCAATGCCCTTGGAATGTCGAAGCTATACAGGTCATGAAGAGGCACAGTCAATATTACCCTCTGTCAGAGGGCTCCCAAAGCTTTGCTGCCTAGGCCCCACTATCATACAAAAACTTTGGGAAAAAGGTTAAAACTCAAACCAGGCAAGTGATAAAAATAAGTAAAACTGAGCAAAGGGAGTCACATGTAAGGCAATAGAGAGTGGTGGGGACTGTGGTAAAACAAAGTACAAGCCTCACCTAAGGGGGGGGCAGCCACTCCTTAGTCTCAGCTAACTGCTGCCATGTGGAAATTGGCATCCAGTCTTGCTAGATCATTGGGAATTTTTTTTAAAGAAAACCAGAAAGTCAGATTCTTCCGTGAAATTTCCCAAGTTTCAAAATGCTGTTCAGGCTGGATTCAGCCCTCAGGCCACAAGTGTGCAACCCCTGCTTTAGTGAAATAACTTTTTCCGTTTTCAGTCCCAGCTCTCAGCTCTCCAACTTGGCTCTCCAGATGTCCACAGGACATGGACAGGAGCCAAGAGGGGCTGAGCCAGGAGGCGAGCCCTACCCCCACCCCAGCCCACCCCCACTGACCTCAGACTCACCCTCTCGCTGGATCAGGCTGATGGGCCCTGGTCCCTCCTACCAGGCTCCTTTAAGACTGCCTTCTGGCCGCCCCGCGGCGTGTCTGCCAGACAAGCCCAAACTTGCCCGAAGCCCCCAGAGGTTTTTTTGGCCCCTAAGATAAAGGCCAGACACATCCCGTTAAAGCAGAGGCTCTCGGCAGATGCAAAGCAGCTCACCCTTTCGGCCCCAGGTCCTTGCTCCTCAAGCTGATCCCTGCTGACCTCTCCAGCTCCATCCCTTCACCCTGCCTGACCCTCCACCCTTTTCCTTCTCCAGTGCATCCAGCAGCCTTTCATCTCTGCGCCTTTGCCTGTGCTCTTCTCTAGACTGTGCCTGAACCATCCCTGCCCCCAACGCTCCCCCCTTCAGCGCTTCAGGTCTCAGCTCAGAAGTCAACGCTTCCAGACAGTTCCCAGTCTACACTAGTTTAGGAGGGGGGCGAGGGGCACAGCCTGCTGGAGCTGCCCATCACAGCTCCTTATCACTTCCTTGTCAGCCTTTCCTGAGAAGAGGGAGCCCCTCTGCTTCAGGGCCCTTGTCTGCTGTGCTCCCACGGTTTATCTGGCATCTGGCACTATGCCTGAGCAAAGGAAATGCTTAAATATTTACAGAAGGAAGGAAGGAAGGACAGAGAAGACTGACCATCTATCCTGGCCGCAGACCCTCTGTTTCTGACCATCCCTGACCCGGCGCCAGCGCGGAGTGCGGAGTGTCCTGGCCCGCAGGGTCCCCGCAAGAATCACTGCTCTCCAACCTCAGGACGTCAAGGGCTAGAGCTGTCGCGCTAGATGTTTCCGCGTAGCGGTCCCCAGTGCGCTGGGAGTTTTGGGGGGAGGGTGGGGAGCGGGTACAGCCAGGGCGCGCACGGATGATGGACTCGGAGGCCTAGGGTAGGTAGCTGGCGGCCGGGAGGAGAGGTGGAGGAAAGGAGGAGGGGGGCGGAGAGAGGGGACGGCGGGGGGCGGGCCCGCAAGCGCCCCCCGCCCCCACCGCGGGCTGCCAGCTCCCTCCCCGCGCCGCCGGCCACATCTGGCGGCCGCCCTCCGTTGTTTCCGCAGAGTCCAGACTTCCTCCGGCGCTGGCTGGAGGCTGCGCATCTGGGGCTTTAAACATACAAAGGGATTGCCAGGACCCGCGAGCACAGGCGGCGGCGGCGCGGGCTGGGGCGCGGGGGCCGGTCCACGCGCCACTGAGCGGGGCCGAGCGGCGCCGAGCGGGCCTTGGGAGCTCAGAGCTGCGCGGCGGAGCCGGTGCCAGCCAGGCGGCGAAGCGGCCACACGCACCGAGCCAGCGACCCCCGGGCGACGTGCGGGGCCCGGGAGCGCAATGATGGAGGCGCGAGTGGCCGGGCTCGCCGGTCCCCTGTGGGCGCTGTGCGTCCTGGGCTGCCTGTTGGGACGCGCCGCCGCAGCCCCGTCGCCGATCATCAAGTTCCCTGGCGACGACACCCCCAAATCGAGCATAGAGTTAGCTGTGGTGAGTTGCTACATTGGCTTCAACGAGCCAAGTTTAAAGAAACTCCTGAGGCGGAGGCTGGGAGGGGGCGCAGCTGGGCCCACGGTGGGGGGAGAGGCTACAGTAAACAGACGGCAGGGTGTTTGGCACTCCGACAGAGATCTCTTTTGCAAATGGGGAGCTACTTTGGTAAGTGGAGTTGGCCTTTGGTAAACAACTTGGCAACCTTCGGGACACAGCTGAGGGGCCAAGAAACAAAGCCGGGTGGCGTGCGGGTGATTTGGCAAATTGCTGGAAAGGGCCCCTTTCGCAAATAACCAGGACGTTGTCAGACATCTGGGAGCGCTGGCGAGTGGGGCAGGCTTTGTAAACAACTTTTGGACACATCTGGGGAGGTGGCTGACAGGGCCTTTGGCAAACAGCTAAAGGGGTCTTTTTTGCAAATGAGGGAGGAGCTTTTGCGCTCCTGAAGGACTTTGGCAAAGGGGCGCTTTGGCACACGTCCCTTGGCAGGCGTAAGGATGGGAGCTCTGGGCAAGGCAATGCTTGGCAGACTTCTGGTAAACCTTTGGCGTGTGTCTGGAGAGGGGTCCTGGACAACATTGAGGGGGCTGTTTGGCCAGTAATTGGGGCAGGAGGTTCAGCGGGGAGTGCCTCTTTTTTGCCTGACTCCATAGAGAAGTTGTCCAGGAGGGTCAAGGGTTGCACCTCTGGGCCTTGGAAAGTTTCCTCGAACTTCTCCGAAGGGTCAGAGGACAGAAGGAGAGAACTTGCCCGAAGGGCGGGAGCAGGGAGGATCAGGAGCAGGAGGCCCCCGGCGAGTGGGGGCGGGGGCCGACCGAGCCCCACTCTGGTGGGAGAGCCGCCAGCCAGCCCTCCCTCCTGGCCCGCCTCTGAGAGGCTCAGATGCTGGGTTTTGTTGTGAGTTTATTTTGTTTTGTTTTTTTGAGCTCTTGCGCCTGCTGGCTCGTGGGGCACCCTGGCCGCAGCGTTGCATAAACCAGGCTGGGGGTAGCGCACTCCTTTTTGAGCACCTCTGCCTGGTCTTGGAGCCCCTCAGATGGAAGGGCTCCTTCCAGTCCAAAGGACGTTTGCCCCCTTTCTGCTTTGGCCACCCAAGAAAACCCCTCTCCTCCATCCAACCTGGTCCCCAGCCATGCCCTCTGGTCACCCTGAGAACTTTCTTTCAGGATATGACACCTCTCACCCATTTCCTGCATCTGGGCCTCTGCCACATGTGCACAGCTAGGTTGGGAGGCATGCTTACACTCTTCCGGAGCTGCGTTTTTTCAGGGATCGAGAGCTGGCCCCAGTAATGATGTGGCCTTTGGTTGGTGGGAAGGTGGCACTTTGGAGGAATGACAAAGCTACCTGGGTCCTCTCACCTTCTGCAGCATGTGGAGGTATATGTTGCCCAGAGGCAATGCAGCGGGGTGCCTACGAAGGTGAGCCCTGGACTCAGATGGTATGGCTTCAGTTCCAAGTAGGTGCCAGCCGGCCAACCTGGGGGGCTCGGGCAAGCGATTAAACTTCCCTGAGTCTCAGTTTCTTCATCTGCAAACTGGGGATAATAATGGTACCTATCTCAGCCCTAAAGGAAAGGTTGTCTTATGCTCTGAGATAGTTCCTGGCACTTGGTAAACACTCAGTAAGCATTAGCCATTGTTATATTATCAGAAGTAGCAATATTTTTAGTATTATAATTATTATGCCCTTCATTTTCCCTCCTCTTATTAATTTGCCATTCTTTAGATATTATCCTTCAGGTCTTCAGGGGAACCTGCAAACAATAGGGTGGAGTGAGGATCATAAGGTCTCCTGGCTCTTTTCACCATTCCACCACACTTAAAATGTAGTTAATTCTGCATTTATCTGTGGTCCTTGTCAGCCTCCCCACACTGTGATTTGAACCCTAGAGACCAGAAACCTGTCTTGTTCATCGCCTTATTCCCAGCACTAGCCTAGGACTCACACATAGTAGTCAAAAAAGCATTGTTACATACTGGACCTTGAAAACACTGTGCTGAAAAAAACAAAGGCTCATAAAGACAAATACTGTACGATTTCATTGATATGAAATACTTAGATAGCAAACTTGTAGTGCTAGAGAGTAGATTAGAGATTACCAGGGGAGGGGGAAGGGGGAGTTGTTGCTTGGGGGGTACAGAATGCTGGTAAATTTTAGAAATTTTAAAATAAAATTAATTTTAAAGTCAAGTATTTGCTGAATAAATGAGTTGGCTGGTCCCTGAACTTCTCTGCAGGGGCCTGTTTGGTTTGGGTCTCAGGCTGGGCAGAGCCAGCTGCACAGGACCATTTCCTTTTTGGAAATGGCAGCCCTAGGACTTGAACCCAGGTCTCTGCTGCCAGAGCCCATGCACACAGCCCTTGCATCTCCTTATAAGAAAAAGAAGGAAAATAATCCCTGTGTCACTGGCTGTTGGGTGGGTTGAATGAGGTGATGGAGGTAAAACACAGTGGAGTACCACAGTTCTGAGCATGGGCCCTGGAAGCCAGATTGCTTGGGCCCAAATTCAGCTCTGCCATTTGTGAGCTGTGTGATCTTAGGCAAGTTTCTTAACCTCTCTGTGCATTAGTTTCTTCTTCCAGATGATGGGGATAGTAATATTTACATTATGTGGTTGTCGTGAGCATTAAATGACCTAAGACACACTGACTTCAGCGTGGGCATATGGTAAACACCTAACACACAGTAGTCATGGCCCCTGTGGCTGCGCTGTTCATGACCCCTACGGCTGGGCTGTTATGTCACAGCTGGAGGGTGACAGCTGGCTTTGGAATGCTCCTGTCTCCCGCTATCCCCCACCCCTGGACTTCCTCCTGTCTGGGCTGTGGGGCCAGGCTAGGGCTGTTTCCTGCAGCCTGCCACAACGCATGCTATGCCGTCCTAATGTGGCTGCCCACCTCGGGGGTATTCGTATCTTCTAGAAATACCTGAACACCTACTACGGCTGCCCCAAGGACAACTGCAACCTGTTTGTGCTGAAGGATGCGCTGAAGAAGATGCAGAAGTTCTTCGGGCTGCCCCAGACGGGCAACCTTGACCTGGCGACCATTGAGACCATGCGGAAGCCGCGCTGTGGCAACCCCGATGTGGCCAACTACAACCTCTTCCCCCGCAAGCCCAAGTGGGACAAGAACCAGATCTCTTACAGGTGCTGGGCTGGGCTTGGGGAGGTGGGGCCACCATCCTGGGGCTGGGGGTCCCCGAGTGTCCTGGAGCCTTTTCTTCTCCCCACTTTAGGGGGAACCCACAAGGTACCTTTTGTAAGGCTGGGCATCATAGAGGCTCCCATGAAGTGTTCCTTGGAACTCTGGTTGGACAGTCCCACAATTAACAGCTCTGCAGCATTTAGTGACTTACTTTTCAGTGCTTGGAGGGAACTTGGGCTTTTCCAGCCACAAAATGGGGCTAAAAACTTTCATCATAGGGTTGTTGGGGAACTAAGCTAGATCACTAGAAAGGGCTTTTCTCAGTGTCTGACATATAACAAGAGGACTGTAAATGTCCATCATCATCATCATCATTATTAGATGGGGTCAGTGGGAAGGGCGTTAGAGGGAACCCAATGACTGGTTGCTAATTGGGCCTGGGAGACAATCCCAGGCTGAGAGCTCTGCTTGTATGGCTGATGCTGGGTTCCAAGGGTGAGATCTCTGCCCTGTGTCCCATCATACACTCTGTGAGCCCCCCGCCAGCCAGGAGTGAGAGATGAGACTCCCAGACTTGGACTTGAGAATGTTGGCGGGTCTGGAACTCCATGGGACCTCAAGACATTCGGGCGGCAGGGGGCTGTTCTCGTAGTCAGCTCTGCTTGCAATGCACACAGCCATACCTGCACATGCATGCACACCCACATGCATGCACACTTGCATGTGCGTGCACACACTTGCACACAAGTATACACATTCACACGCACACAATCATATACACCCATGCATACTTGCTTGCGTGCATGCACACACTCACATGCACACACTCACACTTGTGCACACCCACCTGCATAGGCACACTCACTCACTCTTGCACATTCATGTATGCACATACACACTCATGAGCATTTCTGCCACCTCCAGAATCATTGGCTACACACCTGACCTGGACCCTGAGATAGTGGATGATGCTTTCGCTCGTGCCTTCCAAGCCTGGAGCAAAGTGACGCCGCTGCGGTTTTCTCGCATCCATGATGGAGAGGCTGACATCATGATCAACTTTGGCCGCTGGGGTAGGCAAAAGAGAGGCCAAAAAGACATCAAAGGGCAATATGGACCATCAGGGGGCATTATGGCTACTGAGGGCAGCTCAGATAGGAGAGTGGCAGGTGGAGGTGGTCTGGATGGGGGAGGCACCACTACTGGCCGTCTAGGCTTGGGAACATGGGACAGACCCTGGAGAGTCGTGTGGACGTGAGGGCTGATGGAGGCCCCGGAAGCAGTGCAAATCTGCAAGTAAGTGGTCTACCTGCACTGTCCAGTGTGGCAGCCACAAAAGTAATTATGGCTATTTAAGTTTAGAATTAAATTAACTGATGAAATAAAATTTAAAATTCAGTTCTTCAGTCACTAGCCACATTTGAAGGGCTCAGTAGCCACATGAGGCTAATGGCTGTCCAGCAGGACGGCACAGGCAGAGAATATTTCCATCGTTGTCGAACAATCTATTGGATAACACTGATAGACACTGAGGCATGGTGGCTATGAGGGTGGGTCAGATACAGTGGGGCAGTGTAGACATGAGAGTAAGTGGAATGGGACCTGGGGTCAAGGCTGACGTAGGTGGGTGTGAACACTGGCAGTTGTATAGGACTGAAGGTAAGTGGTAGACAGTGTGAGCAGTCTAGAGAGGAGGGTAAGTGGCACAGGCACAGGACACCCTGCAGACAAAGGGGTGGGGGCTGTGGACTCAGGTGGCAAAGTAGGCTTGAGGGGTGGTGGTGTGGATGTTAGTGATAGTATGATGAGGTCGGTGACGTGGTCAAGAGGGCAATGCAGACATGAAGGAAGAGAGTGGTGAGCACACAAGTGTGGCAATGTGAGTAGGTAGAATGGGTGTTGGTGGCAGTATAGACCATGCAGGTAGGTGGTAGAGACACTGGGGACCATGAGGATGCTAACAGTTGGGTCAGCAAATCTCTTACTACTCCCTCTTCTGTCCCCAGGCCTGGGTAACCCCAAGGGGACAGATGCTAGAGGAGGTAAAAGGCTTCCAGCTGAAGCAGCTAGAAGCTGAGACCCATTTTGTGTTTCAGAGCATGGGGACGGGTACCCCTTCGATGGCAAGGACGGACTCCTGGCTCATGCCTTTGCCCCGGGTTCCGGCATTGGGGGAGACTCCCACTTCGATGACGATGAGCTGTGGACCCTTGGAGAAGGGCAAGGTAAGAACATGACCATCTGCCTGCCCCCAAACCTCTTAAGTCCTCTGCATGCCTCCCTGTCACCTAGCAACAAGGGCTGTGGTTTCCCTGGCAACCCTGGGCACCCCTCTCTGCTCTGATGGGAGATGGGAGGAGGAGAGGGTCGCATGCCAGGATGAGTCAGAATCCTGGTCTCCAAAGAAAGACCCAGAGAGACCTGCCCTCCACCCTCTGCATCACCCTCCAGTGGTCCGCGTGAAGTACGGGAACGCCGACGGGGAGTACTGCAAGTTCCCCTTCCTCTTCAATGGTAAGGAGTACACCAGCTGCACAGACTTGGGCCGCAGCGACGGCTTCTTCTGGTGTTCCACCACCTACAACTTTGACGTTGATGGAAAATACGGCTTCTGTCCCCACGAAGGTGAGCACCCGCCCTGGCTCCAAGCTTCCCACCCCCATCCCTGTTTCCAGCCTCCCCAGTCCTGGTACCCTTCCCAATTCGAGCCCTCACTGCAACCCTCTCACTTGCACAATTATTTACTTCATTGGATCAGTTCACTGTTTTTTAAGTTTCACCATTAGCAATAATATTTGTGAAATCACAGGTTTGATGGGCTAATTACTATTTTCTTACATACCTTGGAAGGAACTTAGAACTATTAAATGCCCGGCATTTCTCTCAAGAACCACTCTCTGCACTCCAGCCAGGATCAAGGGTCCAAGGGCTTGAGGAGCAGCTGCCAATGGATCAAAAGGCTGCAGCGGGATTGGGTTCCGGGACTCAGATGCGGGGGTTGGCACCCAACCTGGCCTGGGAACTCTGGCCATGCAAATTTCAGCCGCTATTCCTGCCCCGGCCTCATGCCGATCCTGCTAATGAGTGAGGGCATGTGTGTGGAAATGTGTGTCATTGTGTGTATATGTGAGTGTGAGCACGTGAATGTGAGTGTGTGGTATATTGCATGAGCATATGAGTGTGTGTATGTGTGTGTGTGTACCTGGGCACAGGGGCTACTCCGTCTGCCTCTCCTGGTCTCTGTCTTCTCTGTGTCTTGGCAAAGGCAGTAGGCTTGATTCAATATTTGCATGTATGTGTGTTTCTCGGTGATTGAGACATAAAATTTTGAAGTCATATGGGAGGAGTGTTAAAACAGGGGTGAGGGTATTGGCATAAATACTCAATCCTTTTCTAAAAAAAATCTCCTTGACACGTTTCATAATCATAAATTGGAAAGGCAGTATGTATAAGTTCGTACTCAGCAAGCCATCCCATTTGACAATCCCAGAGGTTGAGAGCTCAGAAAATTTGGAAAAATGGTAGAAAAAAATTTTTTAAGTCCAAATGTTTCTTTCTCCCCATAAACACTAGTGTCTGCATGCCTTCTTCTTTTTGGTTATTATTTAAATATGTGTGAATCTCTCTGACTGGAAGAAGGAAAGATACAAATCGCTAATTACTTGTGTTCCTGCTTACACTTCCGTTACCAATACTAAGCCTTATATTAAACAAGAGTTCCAGCCACTGGCTATTGACATGTTAGAATTTTCAAAATAAAAATATTCTATGTATCTTGCATTTCCCAGTAGGGATCCAGGTGCAGTTAACCCTTCCTCGTGTCAACCCTTCTGCCTGAAACAGACTGCCTTAAAAGAAATAGAAACTGACCGTAATTCATAAGTTTGGGAAAGCTTTTTCCCTGCATTGGACACGAGCTAGCATTTACTTGGTCTTTAGCCAGGTGCAAGTACACAAAACATGCACGTGTTTGGGGGCTAGGGGCAGAGGTCCTCATTACTCAGTCCCTCATGACTGCTGCGTCAGTGCTGAGTGCTGCATCAGTGCCTGCTTCTCGCCTTCCTTGTTGGGATCAGGATCTGAGGGGGGAGATGGAGGCTTCCTGGGTGGTAGAAATGCAGCTGACGGGAGGCCAGAGGTGGGAGCTGAACTCAGTCCCAGTTAACACTTTGCCTGTCCCCACTCCGAGGCCACTCGAGGCCTCGGCCTCCGTTGTGCCTCTTCCCTTCGTCCCATTGTTACTGGCATTGCAGGAAAAGGTCTTTTGGCTGGGGATAGGGGAGCAGCAAGGATCGGAGGCCCTGAGTCCTGAGCCCCGGTTCCAAGGTGGGGGGCCAGGCACTGGGCTCCACTCTGGCCGTGGTGGAGTTAACGGGGGCTGGTGAGGTCACCGCTGGCCCTGCTGTGCGCAGATGGTCCTTGTTACATGCTTGTGGTTTTGCTAGTTGGCAGTTCCAGAGGCAGACCATTTTGTAGCTTTGGGGCAGATGAGGGGACCTGGGGTGGGAGGAGCCCATGACAGACCAGCCCAGACTCTGGATCCCTCTCTGCCCTGACTCCTCGGTCATTGTCCCTGTCTTGGGGAGGTCAGAGTAGAAGCCTGGAGTGTGTATTAAAAAGTTCCCAGAGGCACATCCCACTCCCTCCCTCCCCCCTCCTCCTCTCCCTCCTGCAGGGACCACAGCAGGGCCATCCAGGAAAGGGCCTGGAGTTGAAAGGAGGGGAAGATTTCTGTGTGTCTGTGTGTGTGTGTATGTATGCGAGTGACAGAGAGTAAGCAAATGAGAGATTGCAGTTAGGGCATTTTGTAGTTTGCAGTTACAAACTTTAATCAGCTCTTCCTGTAAGGTGACCACGAGCAGTTCGAGAACGAGCTTTCTCAGAGCCTCAGTTTCCCTAGCTAGCAAACGGAGAGACTCCCCCTATCCTGCGAATCATGGGTGATGCATTTAGTGATCATATGGTGTGGGCACCGGCCTCGGGCTGGGGCAGGGACCCGGAGGTGCCCTGCTGTGTCAGCCACATTGTGGCTGCATGTCCGGAAGGGCCCTGGGGAGGGATCGGGGTGGCCAGGGAGGCAGTGGTGCTCTCCGGGAGCTCAGAGGAACAGCTACTTACCGGCCAACATAGACCATTTTAAAACGTTGACAACACTCCATCTTCACTGGTGCGACCCAGCAGGTGGGCGGCCAGCCAGCTCCACACCGCGCAGGCGCCTGATGACCGCCGGGTGGGAGGTCTCTCTCTCACGCGCCCTCCTCTCTCTCCCACCCCCAGCCCTGTTCACCATGGGTGGCAACGCGGATGGCCAGCCCTGCAAGTTCCCGTTCCGCTTCCAGGGCACATCCTACAACAGCTGCACCACCGAGGGCCGCACCGACGGCTACCGCTGGTGCAGCACCACCGACGACTTTGACCGTGACAAGAAGTACGGCTTCTGCCCTGAGACCGGTGGGTGCCGTAACCGCCCCCTGCCCCTTGGGGCCCAGCACTCTGCCCTCCAATAGGAAAAGCACGGAGACCCCCCCCACCCCGCCCCCCTCCTTTCCCCAGGACAGGGATGCTAGTCAGGACACAACAGCTGGTGTGGCATGGGCGCCGAAATCAGAGCAGACGTCCAGGTGTCAGCTACCAGTTCAGCCGCGTGGGGGACACCTGAATGTCAGGTCCGTCCAGGATCTTCTCCAACTGAGCCACAGCCTCCCTGACAATGGATTCTCTATATCTCCCTTGGACCCAGCAGTCTCTCTCCCCCTGCCTTTCTCTCTTCTGATCTGTATCTCAACCTTTAAGTCTCCGGTTTTTATTAAAGACTCTTCCCTCCCTCCCTCCTTCTCTCCTTCCCTCTTTTCCTCCCTCCCTCCCTCCTCTCCTCTTCTCCCTCCCTCCCTTCCATCCATCCTTCTTTCCTGCCCTCTCCCCTGCCTTCTATTTATTCAGTGCCGCTTTATGCAGGAGACTCAGCGTTTGGTCCCTGCAGCGTGCTGCCTGAAGGAGCTCACCATCCAGGGGAGGATGTTGGCACTGTGAGCTCTGCCCAGCTCCCTTTGCCCTGGCTCCTCTGCCCTTGTACATGGGAAGCTAATTAATTATAGCTCTGGAATCTGGCTGCCTGGGTTTGAATCCCAGCTCTGACACTTCCTAGCAGTACCCTCTCTTTGAGCTCCAGTTTCCTCATCCATGAACGGGGGATAATCTCAGTCCCCACTGCACGGGGTCGTTGTAGGGGAGGTTGGATATGAATAAAGCCCTTGACGCGGTGGCTGGGACTGAGTGAAGCTCAGCGGGAGTGACTTGTTAGGGTCAGCGTCCTGTCGTCCTTCCCTGGTGTTGGCCCAGGACCCCCTGCTGCCCCCTGACCCACGGCCCTCACCCCACAGCCATGTCAACTATCGGCGGGAACTCAGAAGGTGCCCCCTGTGTCTTCCCTTTCACATTCCTGGGCAAGAAGCACGAGAGCTGCACCAGCGCAGGCCGTGGTGATGGGAAATTGTGGTGCGGGACCACGGCCAGCTACGACGAAGACCGGAAGTGGGGCTTCTGCCCAGACCAAGGTATAGGCCCTGGCCATTAGGCAGGGAACTCTGCTCCCACCTACACGGGCACAGGCACCCCCAGCCCCCACTACATGGGCAGAGACACCGCCTCCATCCCTGCCCTAACCCCACTTACCTGGGCAGAAAGACTGTCCTGAAACCACATCCACGTCCAGCCTAGATATTGCTTCACAGCCACTTACGCTCGGGGGAGGTCCTGACCATCCCCGCCAGGGACACTGCCCAACTCCCTAGACCCGCCCACCTGGGCAGAAACACCACCTTAGAAAGAAGACCCCCCCATCCACACCTTGCACCCCCTTCCGGGGTGGAAACCAGCCCCTTGAAGAGATATGCTCTTCCCAAACAACAAGGCACCCCTCAAACTCTTCCACCTCCACTCTTCCAGGCACAGCTGTTTTACTCCCCCAAAAAAGGTTACCCAGCCCCAGACAGATGATACTCCCAAGAGACAGTCCCACTCCAGTAAAGTACTTGGTCAGGCCCTCTGCAGGCCAGGTGGGAAAGTGGTGGCATTTTTGGACCCCTTCCCTTCCCCCTAAAATGTTGCAGGTAGCATGCCCCTCAGGGGCAGAAGAGAGGGAGAAAGGAGTGGTCTTATCCTGCTACAAGCCCACTAGTGGTGGCGAGCTCCCCTTTCCACACAGTACAGGGCAGTCCAGAGCCCTCTCCCTGCCCCATCAGCACCATCTTTGCCAAGTCCCAAAACAGCTGGGCCTTGTCAGTGCTGGCTGTTGAGGATACAGCTGACTGCACCAGCTCTCTGACCTCCTGGACTCAAAGGCTGGTGGGAGACAGTGACAGTGTCCCAAGAGAAAGCCTGTGACAGTAGCATGGTCAGTGTAATGAGCCGGGGGCTTGGGGCCTCATACCCATTGATTCTGCAGAGAGGTCCTAGGGTCATTTGGCTCAAAGCTCTCCAGTGGCCCCAGATGGCAGGTGAAGAGGGCTAGTCCAGTGTCTGCCAGAATTAGGTCGGCCTCTCCTCTATGCTTCTTTTATTCTTTTTACTCATAATGAGATGGAACTTGCAGAATGCCACCTGACGGGGCTGGCCAAAGGAGTTTTCCTTATTGCCCTTGAAACGCTGTGCCAAGGCATATCCTGATTTTACCTGCATCGACCAGGCCTTCTACCGAAGCTGGGATTCTCCACCAGCCTGAAGGTGTGAGGCTGCAGAGCTGGCGTGGCTCACCCCGTGATGGGTGTGGCATAGTGTTTCCTCGCCGTCTGTGCTGAGCCTGGGCAGCCGCTCCAGGTGGGGTTGCTTTTCACTGCTTTCCCAGAGGGCCAGCCGATCCCTACTCTCTTGACTCTTTGGGGACTCTGAGGAGCTGGTTTTGTCCTTTGTCTTTATAGAGGAACACAAAAAGACAGGAAGCATGAATTTTTAACAAATGGGGCTTTACTTAGTGGATTTGCAGATGCTACGTGTCCTCCTTTAGAGCACACGTGAAGCCTGCTCTGGAGAGGACAAGGGGACTTTGGCTGACCCCGCTTGGAGGCAGTAGTCACAGACCATTAACCCCAGAATTCCTGGGAGAAGGAAAAATCAAGACATGCCACTTGCAGGCTCTTAGCCCTACTATGGGGCCAGGTCCTGACTCTCCTCTCTCTCCCATCTTTCCCCCCACTTCCTGGCGGCCCACAGGTTATAGCCTGTTCCTTGTGGCAGCCCACGAGTTTGGCCACGCACTGGGACTGGAGCACTCGGAGGACCCTGGCGCGCTGATGGCGCCCATTTACACCTTCACCAAGAATTTCCGCCTATCCCAGGACGACATCAAGGGCATTCAAGAGCTCTATGGTAAACGTCAGCTTGGGGGCCTCTGGGCAGGGATCTGGGGAGGCAGCCTGGGGTGGAGGCTCAGAGAGTGGGAACTCGGAAGTTCCCATCAATCCAGGAGGTGGGTGTGACCTGGTCAGGGGGACTGGGATGATAGCCCCTTTCCTTTCCAAACAACATGAGTGTCCCTGTCCCTGCTGGCCCTCCCGAGCCATGCTGAGAAGCAGGCAGAGCAGAAAGGGGATCTCCTTTTTCTAAGGGAGGAAATTGAGGTCCTGGAAAGGGAAACTTTCTGCCCCAAGGTCACAAAGGTTTAAGGTGACCCAGTTGGGTCTGGAATCCAGGAGAGTTAGCAAAGTTGGGGGTAAAGTTTCCCAGCATGTAGGATGACCACTCCTGAACACACATGATTTCAGTGCTATACAGGGGAAACGTTCTAGTTTTCATAATTATGCCTCTTGCCATGTGTAATAATAATATAACTAGTACCTTGAACCCATGATTTATGTATCATTAAGGTTTACAGTGAGGATAGAGTTTAAAAAATAAGTCCAGGGAGCAGATGTGGCTCAAGTGGTTGAGTGCCTGCCTCCCACATGGAAGGTCCCAGGTTTGGTTCCCGGTGCTTCCTGAAAAAAAAAAACAGAAACAAACAACAAGCAAAACAAACAAAAAAAACCAACCCAGGGAAGCTGATGTGGATCAGTGGTTGAGTGCCAGCTTCCCACATATGAGGTCCTGGGTTCAATACCTGGCCCGGGTACCTCAAAAAAAGAAAAAAAAAGGTAAGTCCATTAAAAAAATGAAGGACATAATAATGTTGGTGGAAGCCGGACCAGGCCAAATTAGAGAAAGTGGTGCTTGAAGCTCAGGGAACATTGGATTTGGGAAAGAAGCAGAAATCTGGAGCTAGAGGCTCAGGGTTTGAGTGCTGCCTCCCCCACTACCACGGCAAGAGACTGAGTGAACCTTCACCTTCACCTCTCTGGATTCAGTTTCCTCATCTCTAAAATGTGGCTGTTTACTATGGGGGTAAAGGAATTAATCCTCGAGAAAGTGCCACACCCCTGTTTGCTCCAACTCTCTTATGGGCTCAGGAACCTGAGCTTTGGGTTTGGATCTTTGGGCAAGTCACTCAACCTGTCTGGGCCTCAGTTTCCTCCTCTGTAAAACAGGAGTAATGAAGACACGCATCTTCCAGGATTATAGAGGAGAAAGATTTGGGTGATGTGGGTGTTTTGTAAAGTGCTAAAGGTCATGGGATTCTGGCTTCTCTTCACTCTCTTCTCCCCACCTCCAGGCACCTTATCCCTGTCTTACTTGTACTAATGCTAAGGCCAGAATACAATTTTTTCTGAATCTTAGCAGGCTGGGTGGACAGCTCTGGGTGCTCAGCCTGGTGGGGAGATCTCCTGGAGCTGGAGAGAGTCTGAGGTCAGATGTCCTCTCCCAGGGGCCTCCCCCGACATTGACACTGGTACTGGCCCCACCCCCACGCTGGGACCCGTCACTCCTGAGATCTGCAAACAAGACATTGTCTTTGATGGCATCTCTCAGATCCGTGGAGAGATCTTTTTCTTCAAGGACCGGTGAGTGTGGGAGCTCGCTTCCTGTCCTCCTTGCCCTCTGTCCTCTGCCCCTTACCCATTATCCCTGTGCCCTCACCGCTTGCTGTTGACCCACTGGGACTTCTTAGAATGCCTTGTATTAGAGAGTTTTTGCCGCGTATCCTATAATCTCCAAATCCTAGTGGCTTAGAACAACAAGCATTTCTTTTGTTCCCTCATAGTCTGTGGGTCTACGAGGGCATCTCAGCTTCAGGGTGCAATTTGAGGTCAAGTCTGGTCTGCATGTCACTCTCCTGGGTTAGTGGCTACTCAATGCAGATGGCAGAAGTGCAAGAGGCCAAGTCAAACCACATAAGCACATTTAAAACCTCCACTCATATCATGTCTAATATTCCAGTGCTGAAGCCAATCACATGGCTAAGCCCAACACTTACTCTGAGGGGCATTACTTCAAAGTCACATGGTATTGCACATGGATGTATAATTCTAAAAAAGGATGTAGTGAAGAATTGAAAACAATAATCGAGTCTACCAGAGACTTTTCCTGGAATGACTTTGACCTCAAATGGTCAAATTGCTACAGATACGGGGAGCTAGTAACTACAGGGTAGAGAAAGATGGTGACCACTCACTTGACCAAGAGATGAGACTCATCGTCCTACCCCATCCACCTTGAAGAACAATACAACTAGTACTGGAGAATGGTATGCAGTATCTAGGACTGCATTAAAGAGTCATCTACACATCCACAAATCATCTATCCATCCATCATCCATCCATCCATTATCCATCCATTATCCATCCATATATCCATCTATCCATTTGTAGAGTGCAGGAGTGAGATCCACAAATCAGGAGTGAGATTTGTAGAGTGCAGGAGTGAGCCTAAGAGCATAGGCTATGGAGTGAGATCATGTGACCCCATCCTGGACCTACTTCTTATTAGCTGCATGATGACCATAGGCAAGTTACTTATTTATCTTCTTTGTGTCACAATTTCCTCATCTCTACATGTAATGAATACTCAAAGCTATCTTACGGGGCTGTTGTGAGAATTAGGTGAGTTTAGTGCTTAGAACATTGCCTAATACAGACTGATGTTCAATCATATTAGCTATTGTTATCAACAAGGGTCTGGAGGAAGGAGGGCTGTTAAAGTCCAGATCATTGTTTCTCAAAAAATGTCCATGAGCCACCTACACCAGATCCACCTGGAAGGTGAGGAAGGTGAGTGTTAAAATTACAATTTCTTCCCCCCACCCATAGTCCTCTGATTGGAATCTCTGGGGAAGGGTCCCAGGGATCTGCATTTTAGGAAATTCCCCAGATGATTCTAATGCACATTAAAGTTTGATCATCCCCCATCTAGTTTGGGAAACAGAGACATAGAGAACTCATGGCAGAATGAAAGAAATGTGGTGACAGAGGCCTTAGCAAAAATGCTTCAGTGGGCACATAGGAAGGAATGATTCATTGTTGGCCAGTGAGTCAAGGAAGGCTTCACAGATGAAGCAGTATTTGAGCTGGGTCTTTAAAGGAGAAGCAGGACTTTGGTGGATGGCAGTGGGTTGACAGGTTGGGACAGTGTTTGAGACAGAGGGAACTGCAAGAACAGAGGCATAAACATGAAAGTTCCTGACTTTGACAGGGAGGATCAGAGATATTGATGAGGCTGGAAGGTCTTCCATGAACTTGGGAAGGGTCTCCTCTGCTCTGGGGGTACAGATGCCCTGCCCTTTGCTGAGTTTGTAGGCCAGTAGGGGAGCCAGCAAGAATGCAGAGATAAGGCTCAGGTGCAATGAGAAGTCAGGAACCATCAGGCCTTGAATGCTCAAACCAGGATGTGTAGCAATAGCTACCCATGCCACCCAGCAGCTGCTCATTACAGGGATGGGAAGGGGGTGAGTCAGGGACCCCCACTTTCCAGAAATATCACTGACAATAAAGCCAGGAGTTTTCTGAATTTTCTAAACCAACAGTGACCTGGAGCACTTCTTACTAGTGAAGTCCTGACTGCACATGCAGAGTGAGAGGGTGCACCTGGGAAAGGCTCAGAGCTCGGCCAGCTACATGACACTTTCTTTCAAAAGAAAGTTGATGAGTGTTTAATGGACTCAATAAATTCATAAGTAAATATTTAAGCACAAACCATGTGCATATATTGATGCTAGGTCCTGGGGGACAAGAAGGCCAGTACTGTAGGATGGTTAAGCTCAGACTTTGTAGTCAGATCTGGATTTGAATCTGGATAATACTGTAGCTTCTCTGAGCCTCAGTTGATACATAAACATCTTGATGCCTTTCTGTATCATGATGTTTTGGCTGCAAGTAACAGAAAACCCAACTCAAACCAGCTTAAACAATGGAGAGAAATTGCTCTCACCTGTTGGGAAGTCCAGGGGTAGGGCTGCCTCCAAGTATGGTAGGAGGGTCAGTGGTGCAATGATGCCTTTCTCTGCATTGACTTCATCCTAAGGCTGCATTCTCTCATGGTCACAAAATGGCTGCCAGTAGCATTTGGGGATATGGGCTTCTTTGTCCAAGTCCAGTAGGAGAGAGAGAGAGAGAGACTTCAGCCTGGGGCGGGGTGGGGGGAGGGTGGGGGAGGACTTCAGCCAGAGAGAGAGAGAGAGGAAGAAGATGGGGAGGACTTTAGCCAGATATGAAATACAAGTCTATCTTCTAACTCATTGTGCCAGCATAAATCATGTGACAACCACTGAATCAGTAACAGTTGCCAGGGAATGCTAAGCTCTGATTGGCTTAGACAAGTGGTTTTCAAACTAAGGTATGCATTAGAATCATCTGGAAGGCTTGTTAAAACAGATTGCTGGGCCCCAGCCCCAGAGAGTCTGCTCTTGTAGGCTTTGGGTAGGACCTGGGAATTTGCATTTTTAAGTTCCCAGGTGGTGCTGATGCTGCTGGTCCACAGACCACACTTTGAGACCAGTGGCCTAGACTATAGACTAATCAGTATCTCCTCCTACAGAGGGGAGGGCGGGTCCTGAATTTGGGAGTTCCGTGAGAAAGCATGATGGTGGAAATGGATGCTGAGTAGACCACCAAGAGTGCATATTATCTAGTAATGTGGGCATTAAATAATACAAAGCCCATCAAGTGCTTGGCATTAGTAGGCCCTCAATAAATAATAGCTCTTACTCTTGTCAAAGTGTATGAATCCATTCCATTTCAATTTAGGAAATGGTTTTCTACTACATTAGAAATATGCCCAAGCAGTTTCTAATATAGTAGAAAAGATATAACATATTTCAAAAAACAAAACTATTGCAGACTCTCAGTGTTGATGATTTTGAGAGGCTCAGAGGATGGAGAGCACAGTATGGACAGAAGTAGTCAGGGAAGGCTTCCAGGAGGAGGTGGGGGTGAAGTGGGGAACTGTGTCCTGGCACCTTGCAGAGGATGACTCTGCCTTTTCTGCAGCCCTTCTCCAACCTTTCTTTGGTCTTGCCTCCTACTCCTAGGGAATGTTCACTAGGATGTTTCTGGATGGGCTTGGGGAGGCACATCTGGTTAGAGCTGCAGAGTGACTCAAGTGGGATTTCCTGTGTCCCCTTTCCCACCTCCAGGTTCATTTGGCGGACAGTGACGCCACGTGACAAGCCCTCGGGGCCCCTGCTAGTGGCCACATTCTGGTCTGAGCTCCCAGAAAAGATCGATGCTGTGTATGAGGACACGCAGGAGGAGAAGGCAGTGTTCTTTGCAGGTGTGTGGGAAGGGTCCTGCTCCAGACCTGAGCCCTGAGGGGCTCTGCACTCGGGCTTCTGTGGGGTCCAGGCCCACTCCCCTTCCCAAACCATTTTCCTTTGCACCTATGGGTGCTTCCTCTCTCTTCTGGATTCATTTGTTCAACCATTGCTTCCCAAAGCATGGATTCATCTGGGAGACTGGTTCAGAGACCCAGCATCAAATAACATCAAGCCACATATTGAACATGTCATTTCCTTTTCAATTCTTTTTCACTCCCTCTGATTCCTTGCCTAGAAAAAAAATCTCAATTTAGTGCTTGTATGATTCTAATACTTCTCTATGCTAAAGTCCTTGGCAAGCAACGGTTTTAGTTATAATTTTTAAAAATCTTATTTGTTTACATTTTAAAATTTTTAAATCAATGTATTTTTAAAGGTTTCAAAATGAATTTGTTGAAAGCAAAATATTAAGTAAATAATAATACAAGGAGTATCCAGATATGGTGAAAATCATCAAGGTAATGTGCATATGGCTGAAATGTGGGAAACCCTGCCAATTCAGCATTTATGTCAGCCCCTACTATGTACCAGGCTTTGCAGGCACTGGGCATATAGCCCCAGCCCTGAAGCTAGGCCAATATGAGGAAAGGCTCTGATGAACGAGGACTGAGGGGTCCCTTCCTGGTCTCAGGGAAGGTCTCCCAGAGGAGCTGAAGGCTCAACCAAGGCTGTGGGTACACACTGTCCCACACAGCCAGCTCCCCATCTCCTCCATCCCATGATGATCATGGGTCCTGCCCAGGGGAGCTGCTAGCCTACAGGGCACCTTGTGCAAATTAGAAAAAGTGTCTCTTCCTGGCAGTCATGCCACCCAGGATATGTGGCTTGGGGAGCAGAGCTTGGCTGGATCTCATCCCTCACTCGCCTCTCTGGCCAGGCACCTTCTGTAACCAACTTGTAAAACTGCATGGTGGAGCCCTAGATCTGGGCACTGAACCCAGTCCCCTGAATATGTGCAGAAGTGAGCAGGAACCCGTGTCCCTGTGGAGAATGGCCTCAGTGGGGTCCACTGGCAGACAGATGATGGGAGGAACAAGTTGGCCTGGGGGATTTCAGTGCCCGTCACCAATGCGCTCTTTGCTTCCATCCCAGGGAATCAGTACTGGGTTTATTCAGCCAGCACCCTGGAGCGAGGGTACCCCAAGCCGCTGACCAGCCTGGGGCTGCCCCCTGATGTCCAAAAAGTGGATGCCGCCTTTAACTGGAGCAAGAACAAGAAGACATACATCTTTGCTGGAGACAAGTTCTGGAGGTAAGGGAGGGCGGTGGGTGGGGCAGTGGGACAGCCAGCTGTGCAGAGATAGACAGAAAACCATGCTGCAGCCTCATACCTCCTAGGTAAAGTTTGGAGGCCAGTGAGCCATGGATGTCCCCATCTCTGACCTTCGACCTGCCAGGGCTGCAACCCCTCTGAGAAGTCACCAAAGAATGAACTATCCTTGTGCACATTGCTGGTGTAATTTCGGTCAAAACTCCTCTCCCCTCTCAGAAGTCTTGAGAAAGAGGGCAGACGTCTGTCTGGTCTGGAGTCTCACATTTTGGGGTGACTCATTAAAGAATGGGGTATTCAAAGTAAAGGTAATAGCTGCTACTACTGACACTATTTGCCAGACACAATTGAAGTGGGTATTATTAATACAAATAGTATTCCTATTTCAGATGAAAAAACTTGGGCTCAGAGAGGTTAAGTAACAAGCTTAAAGCCCACACAGCCAGGTTGGGGTTCAAATACTCACGCACTGGCTCCCAAAGAACATACTGTTCCTCCCTATACTATACAATACTGCACCTGAGATGATAAGGACCCAAGCAATGGGGCGTGGAGACAGGGATGGCAGAAAGCAAAATATGAAGAAGACTGAGAGATGGCTGCACCAGCAGCCCAGAGGAGTGTCCAATAAGGCCTCTAGGAAGCAGCAGGCACCCTTTGGCACCTCTGCAACAGGCCCAGTGACCATGGTTGCACACTGGCAGGAGGCAGTCTGGAAGCAGGTAGCTCTCTGCTCCAGATCATCTAAAGAGAAGGGTCAAGTTCTGAGAGGCCATGGTCAGGGCTAAGGGCTCAGAGAACCCCATATCCAGGAAAGGTTAGTGAGAGGCAGTGCAAACCACAGGAGTTTGATTATAATTTTTCACATTTTTCCAGATGAGAAAACTGAGACCCAAAGAAGTTAAAAAACTTGTCTAAGACGATGCAATATGCTGGTCACCAAACCAGGATTATCACTGCATCTCCTGTCTTCTAACTCAGTGCCCCTTCGGGGTCATTTGTTCAGTGGGAAAGGGGTGGTGGTGCAGAAAAGCTATCGGAGGTGTCTTCAAACCCCCATCTCTCCTAGTGTCTCCACATTCCTTCTGTGGCTGCCTCCACATCTGAATGAGGAACTACTTACAGGGCATTCCCTCAGGCCTTTTCCTGTGACTTCACCACAGAAATAATGCTGCCTCCTTCCCAAGGCCTCTGTCCCCCTCCTCTCCCTGCCCCAGCTGCCCTGCGTTCAGAAGCTGTTTTTGTCCCAGGCCTGCCTGTGTCAGGGTGGATTTCCAGACACACTGCTAAGACACTTAGCAACTTAAGCTGATTGCTATCTTAAGCCTCAAGGGAGGAAACAGCCAGCTAGGAAACCACAAAGCAGACTTTCCACCCACAGGCTCCAGAACAGTCCAGGAGCATGCACATACTACAAATGGCATGCCCACATGGGGGTTACTCCGAATCTCCAAATCCGAGAGTCACAGAATCACAGGAGCTTGAATCAGAGAATCATACAATCCTAGCATCTTTGAATCCTCGTGTTGGCAGGATTTGTAGGATCACCTTCCAAGGCACCCTAAGATGTAAACATACAGTAACAGACATGTCCATGTGTGGGCATGGTGCTCAGGCTGCTGAACATGCCACTCTGATAGGTTTCCGGGCAGACTTATCTGCCTTCTTGTCTTTTCGGCAACAATCCCACCTTCCAAAGCCAGAGGACGTGGTGAAGGAAGCTCGGTGAGTCTTCCTTAAAAGGTGCAGGACTGAAGGGCTCTCTGAGTATCAGAGGCTCTGGACCAGATTTCCAAGACACAGATCTCGCCCAGGATGGATGATTAAATGAGCTTGAGACACTGGTCCAAGTGTGTAGTCCACAGAGCCCCCGAGGAATCCTTGTTGGAGAAGGTGAGAGCACCCTAGACTGATGGAGGCTGAGCAGCTCATGCCAAGGAGTGCTCAGGCCTGGCTTTGGAAGCTTCCACTAAGCCCGCACACCTCCTATGTGCCGGACATATAGCTCTGTCAAGAAATAGTCACTGCCTGCCCTCATGGATCTTACAGTAGATTGAGGAAAACAAATAAAACACATTTGAATAAAATGATAATGGCTCTCATGAAGTGGACCTGTCCCCATTTCCAGGCCTGAGGCTACACACTTTACCCGTATTTCTCATTTAAGGTAGATACTGTTATTAGCCCCATTTCCCAGGTGTAGAAACTGAGGCTGAAGTGATTCAGTGACTGGCTTAAGGATACACAAGTGGAAAGGCTGGAGTACGAATGTCTGTTCTTAACACCTGCTCTGCACTGCATCCCTGCAGTGTGTGGGAGACACCAGCAGGTGGGAAACACTGTCAGGGGAGACTATGGGGACAGAGAGGAAGATGAAGAGAGGGGGCCCCTTCAGAGCTAACGTCTTCTGATGCCATGATGCTATGTGTTCTTCCTGGAGGAAAAGAACTGCAAAGCAAATTGCGTCTTCACTTCCCTGAGCCTCAGTTTCATCTATAAAATGACATTGATTCCTGCACTCCTCACCTTCTGGGGTAGAATGAGAAAGAAATGAGGGCAAGTTCAAGCCTGAGCATCTACCTCTGAGCCACCATAACTCTAGGGAACATAGATTGAAGGGTCAGTGGAGAAGTCATGGATAAGAGTGCTAGGATTTTGAGCTGGAGAAATCGGGTCTGGTGACCCTGGTTTTTAGGAAGCATGCTAGGTTTCGCAAGTGAAGTCTTATGATGCATGTGGGCCTAACGAAGGTTGTTTCACAGTGGTGGGATGAGGGTGAGGACCTCTGTGGGCGGGAGCCACAGGGAGGTTGTCTGGAGCCCACAGTGGAGGTGGTGAGGCTAGCTGTGGGGAAGAAGAGAGCCAGCGAGGAGACACTATTGAGGAAAGTGTGGTTGTCCCTGGGATGGGACCCAAACACAGATCCGTCTAGAAAATTAGCTCTAGGAGGGCAGGACTTTATCTTGTTTCCTGTGATACCCCCAGGCACATTGTGGGAGCTCATTCAATATTTGTAGATAGGTTGAGTGTAAGTGGAGAAGCATCACTGTTAGCCAGGAAGAAGAACATGCCAACTCATGGCCAAAGGGTTTACCTCAATTAAAGGAGGGGCACGTGATGACTACCCGCCCTGAGAACTGCAGCTGGGACTGAGGTGGCAGTAGGTCCACCCTGTGACAAACAGTCCTCTCATTCTCATACACACCAGTTGGCATTGGGACCCCACTGTCCCAGCCACAACTGTCTCTTCACAGCTTGGCAGGAGATGGATTATCACCTCCACTTGACTGATGAAGCAGCAACAATCTGCCCCAGCCACACAGTGAAAGAATGATGGGCCAGGAGCCTAGTCCAGGGCCCTCATGTGGAAGCAGGGCTCAGAGTTTGTAAGGAAAGTAACAATTCTCAGATAGCTAAGTGCCAGACCTGGGCTAGACACTGCCCATGCTATTTCATCTAACACGTGCAACAACCCCACTGGATGGCTGGTGAAGCTGAGGGTTGGAGAGTAACTTGGAGCCCTGGAGCCAGACACGGCTGGGTTGGACTTACCACTTAGGAGCTGGGTGCTCTTTTTCAGCCTCAGGTCTGTAAAATGGGGAATACTGTAGTAACTATGTTATAGGATTGTTGTAAAGATTGAATGAGAAAGTGTATGGAAAGTGCTTAGCACACTGTCTGGCATGTAGTAAGTGCTCGATAGATGTTAGCTGTTATTACAAAATCTTTTTATGTGATTGTCCCAAGTCACATAATTAGTAAGTAGCTGAGTTGGGGTTCAGCCCAGGCCTGACGCCATACCCTTTCCACTACAGCTGGCTGAAGGACCAGGCCTGGTGTCCCAGCTCTACCCAGGAGCCATCAGCAGGGCCTCTCTTGCCAGGCTGGGGGAGGGACGGCCTTTAGAGAGGCCCAGCTGGCTCACTATGTCCCCTTTCCTTGCAGATACAACGAGGTGAAGAAGAAAATGGATCCTGACTTCCCCAAGCTCATTGCAGACTCCTGGAATGCCATCCCTGATAATCTGGATGCCGTGGTGGACCTGCAGGGCAGTGGTAAGCTACCCATGCCTCTCTCCGCTTTCTAGGACTCCCCAGCTCCAGCCGGGGCCCAGCTCCTCCAAGCACACACTCCCTCTTTGTGCAGGGGAGGCATGCTGCAGCCCCAGGAAAACAAACCAGCCCCTTCAGCCCACTGCTGGGAAGGCATCCAGATCCCTGACCTCTGCTCACTCGGCCTGTCTCCAGGCAGTGAGACCCAGAAAGGCCCCTCACAGCTGCCAGGCCTGGAGCCAGGAAGGGGCAGGGGGAGAGAGGCCTGCAGAGGGTTAGGAACATGGGCCCTGAGCCCTGAATTCATTCTGGTGTTTAATCCAGGCCCTTTGGATTCCACAGGGGGCCCTGGAACCGCCTCCTCTTAGCAGAAGGATGTCTCCATTTGAGACAGGACAAACTTAGTCATGCTCTGTTGCTGATGTGGCAAAGGTCCCCCACTCACCTCTATTTGACCCTCTTCCCTTGCTGAATAAAATACACAACATCTGCAAGGGACCGAATTTGGAGTATAAGGACCATGTTTCCGAGGAGGCTTCTGGGAGTTCTCTATGGCCTGGAAGTGAGTCCAGTTTGGCTTTTTAGAGGAGGAGTCCACTAAATTTCACAAAGAATTTTTGAGCCCCTACCATACGCTAAACATACAGCCCAGACCTCCAGTGGCTAAAAGTCAAAGAAAAAGAAAAAGCAGTGTACAATCAGGTGCTAGGTTAAGGGTTATCTTCAAGAATAGACTACTATTAAGCACTTAGTAAGAGCCAGGGTTTCAAAGGAAGTAAATGAGATGATGTATGTTAGGAGTTACAAATTTCAAAGCCTATAGGGGCCAGACAGGTAACACAAATGAGTGAAGCAGGCAGGGGCAACCGTAGGGAATGGTGAGGTCTGTGGTGAACCAGAGAACACATGGCTAATTTACAGGGGACAGTTGCTTCTCAGCTTCTGCTGATTGCTGTCCTGCAAGACTGTGGGCCCAGGATTATTACATATTCTAGTTGTTTTAAAAAGAAGCCAGAAACTTGCATTTTCCTGTGAAATTTCCAGATGTTTACAAATAGGCAACTTATTCAGAATTACAACAAAACAGAGTAAGGAACCTTCATTGTGCCAGAATAATGCCTGAAGATGGGGTGGTCACAGCCTCTCTTCTTTCTCTGTCCTAGGTTACAGCTACTTCTTCAAGGGCCCATATTACCTGAAGCTGGATAACCAAAGTCTGAAGAGTATGAAGGTTGGAAGCATCAAATCCGACTGGCTGGGCTGCTGAGCTGGCCGTGGCTCCCACAGGCCCTTTCTCGCCACCACCTTCCACACGTGGCCCTGAGCACCAGGAAAGGACTAAATGGGTGTGGCAGACCTGTCTTCATCTCTGTAGTTAATCATCATTCTCATCCCTACCTGGTAATTTAAGATTCTGGAGAGCAGCCTGCCCTGTGCCAAGAAAAGGTGCTGATTATACTCATCCCAGGGGCCCCTTCTTCCTCCGATCCCATCAGCCCTCAAGAGCTACCCCCAAAGAGATGCCTTGATATTTTCAATGCAGCCCTGCTTTGGGTTGCCCTGGTGCTGTCCCCACTTCAGGCTCTCCTCCTGCCACAACTTTCTGTGGCTCTCTGCACCCTTGGAGCCAAAAGAGACTGTCTCAAGAGGGCACTGGTAGCCTGACAGCCTGGCCTGGCATGGGGCAGTGGGATAGAGGCATGGCCAGACACCTGGCTGCCTTAGAACCTTTCCTAAGTTGGCAGTTTGCTTTTTTATGCACTTTGTTCTTTTATTTCAGTCTTTTATTTTTCCACTTTGAAACTGCATATCCTGACCAAAGGACTCAGGTTGTCTGAAGTCACTGCATCTCTGTGCATCTCAGCCCACATAGCGGTGGTTGCTTTGTTCACTCTATTTAGTATGTCCCCACCCCAACACTTCCTCCACTGGATGGAGGAAAACCAAGCCATGGCTCCCCGCTCAGCCCTCTCCTCCCCTCAACAATTCCCCATGGGAAATGTCAACAGATATGAATAAAGACACCAAATGAGTGGCAGTGTTTGCTGGCTGTGTTAGCAGAGCCCAGAGAGAGGCCTCAGCCCCAAGAGAATATTTAAAAAGTCCAAATCTCTGCTCCCTCACTGGGCACTTGGTGACCTCCACTGAAAAGGTCAGAACTGCCAGAATGAACAGCAAAAGAACCCTCAGAGTGGGTGAAATGGAGTCCCTCTGTTCCGTGAAAAGAGCCTTGAAACAGGAGCAATTCCATTACTTTATAGTCATAGCATTTTGCTCAAGATTTCCTTCCTGAGTCTCAGTTTCTTCATTAACAAAATACCAGTTTTAATGAATGATAGTAATAATATTCTCTGTCATTAAGAGTGCTTACTATGTGCCAGACACTTTATTTGCATCAATTAATTTAACCTTTACAACAAACCTAAAGAGGGGAAATTTTATTGATGAGGAAACTGAGGCCCAGAGAAAAGTGATTTGCCCACTTTTCCCACTTTTGCCCACAGACGTAGGGGAGAGATCTATGCTTGTTTTCCAAACCCAGCTTCTATTAGTGGATAAGCTCCTTACACTTCCTCCCAAGCAGGCTACCCACCTCTAATCTCCTATAGAGAAATTCTGGAGCTGTGCCAAATAGATTTAAAGCCTGGGGGACTGTCAGAGGCCCCTTCCACCTCCCATAGTCTATTCCTTCAGGACTTTCATGGTGGGGCTCGTGGTGAAGGAGGGTGAGGAATGGACAGGACTCTCTAGAGGTGACCTTGGTGGGCCCAAAGTTATCTTTTTCTCCTGCTGTGTCCTGCCCACTGGCTCAGGTGAGGACCCTGGAAAAAGAGTCTCTTGTGCTGGTATCTGGTAGGGGCACCACAAGGTATCTGCCAGCCCGTACTTGAAGACCCCTTGTCTCCTTGAGGAAACTTATCTCCTGACTGTAACACACTGTTAAGATTCTCTGTTACATTGGGAGAAAATTCAGCTGACCCACAGAATATACCTAAAAGCAGTCATTTCTTGAGGGCTTTATATGAACACTACACTTGCACTATTTTATTTAGCCCTCACTACAAGCCTGTGGGGTTGGAATTAAGCTTCTCTCCATTCTTGGATAAGGAAACAAGCTCAGAGAGGTTAAGTGACTAGCTCATGGTCACACACCTATCTGGTGGAGTTGGAAGATTCTGAGATTGTACAATAGATATGTTAGGGGGAGCAGCTGTCCTGGGGCCCAGACTCGGATTCTCAGCCTGGTCCCCCACCTGTTGTGAACAGAGTTGATCAGTAAGGATGAATCGTTCACCTTCTCCATCTTCTGATCCTC
>JAQZBX010020447.1:0-32999 GCA_029593785.1 Cabassous unicinctus
CTCCCAATGAGACTACACCCTCACAGGATGCTCCCCCAGGATACTCCTCCCCTAGAGTGCTTCTCCATTAGGCTGGCCCTCCCTGAGGAGCTCCTTATGGACAGTCTGATGCCCAGAAGGTTTTCCCCAGGCTGTTCTCCCTAGGGCTCTCCCTCCAGGTGTGTCCCTTCCAGGGGCTGCCTCAGGTTGATAAAGGAAGTGCTGCAGCCCTAACCCCCCTTTGTAGAAACCCACAGCTTCAGGAACATAAGCACCCCTCATCCCTTTCTCCCTTCCTCCCTTTCTTCCTGGAATCCACATCTTTAAAAAGGTAAGCACTCATTGCCTGCCCCTTTCAACTGGAATTTACAACTCTAAACAGACAATGACTCTTTTCCTCTCTAATAGCCCTCTGCTTTAGGAAGATAAGCTAAACACACCTTTGGCTTTTGTAACCCCTGCCTGCCCACTTGCTTAGGAACTTGCCCACATAAAGTCCCTATATAAACTTATGAGAACCAAGACTTTGTGCTCAGATAGTTTGGAAACTTGACTCTCCTCTGGGCCCATGCATAATAAAACTTTTTTCCTCCACCTGAGTGCACACTTGGGTTTTTCATTGTCTAAGTTTCAACTGCCACAGCAAGGTCTCCTGAGAGTCTCTCATCTGCTGTGACCTGGTGGCTCCAGGACAGGTGCTCATTGTCTGGTGGGCATCCCTGCCCCAATTGGAGAGTCTGCACACTCAGAGGCTTTGTTTTGCCACATGGAGCCAAAACATTGCCAGTCAGCTGGCTTCAATCTATGTACCTTAAACATCTCTTGTGTGCAGGCCCTGAGCACTTACCAAGTGGGGAAAGGAGAGCAAGCCAAGGGATCACCAGGGAGAGAAGCCTATGGAGAGGTGTGAGCTTAGCATGTGGGGATGTCATCCATCAGGAGCAACCATGCAGGGAACAGGAGAGAGCTGGAGGTGAAGGCAGCCCTCACTGGAGGAGGAGGAGGCCCAAAGCCATCCTGGTTATCCTCTGAGCTCTGGCTCTTCCACTATAGAAATAAAAGCTGCCAGATCAGGTGCAGAGGCCCTGGTGGCTTGGCCACACCTGGGGAGACCTGCAGATGGAAGTGTGCCCCACTGGGGATGATTTGTGCTGTCCACAATGGAATCATTCTGCCAGCCTCATGATGCTGGGGCTTTTCAAATGGGCTCTGGGAACCATCTGGAGGCAAATGGGTGCTCTTCCTATGGGCTCACCACAGGCGTGTCTCTCACTTTGACCAGAGGAACATTTGGTAGCAAACTTGTGAATGTGAGGGCAAGTGGCCCTCCATCTCCCCCACATTTTGCCACATCTGCCCTTGGAGAGACCAGGGTGGACTTGGACTGACTGGGTATCTTGTTGTCCTGGGCAGGAGCACCTGGCATTGGAGATAAGCTTGATGGCTGAGCAAGTCTGTAACTGGTTTTACCAACTACTGGTGGCACTGAAGCTCCCTCTTCCTGAGGTCAGAAAAAGGCTTGCCAGGGACATCAGGCAACCCCCAAGCTCATGCCCAGTTTTGGGACAGGCCTGTGCTGTCAGATGAGTGGCATGAGGGCCCAGGCTCCTCAAAGTTTGGGGGTGGGCTGCTGGCATCTGGCAAGCTTCACATTCACCCTGTGTCCTTCTGGTTAGGCAGGGACAGTGTGCCATTTACAGGTTTGGGGGTTTTCCTGGTGGCTCAAGTTCACCATCAGGTGTTTTTGGGTCAGTTTGTCATCAAGGAGTGAGAATGATGCAGCCAAAGCTGTCCTCAGACTGTGCTCAGTGGCTCCTGTGTCACTGAGTATTGGCCAGGTGGGCTGTGGCAGCCACACTGTTTTCAGAGCTTCACATGCAGCCAGAGCCAAGAGTTGGGTGGGAGACAGACCCATGTTACTGCCAGGTGGAAGGTGCTGTTGAACCCAGTGTTATGGTTTGGGGGTGTCCAGGATTAATAATTCTGGTTTGTTGATTAAGACAGACCAAACAATAAAGGACAGTGGATTGAAGCAGTGGTGATGCCCTCTTCCAAGCAGTCGATGTTCTTGCCTGCTTGGAAGACCTAACTATGCCAGGGAAGGAGGCAGGACATTAGAGCTCCTAGGCTCCCCTTCCTCTGACTCTGCTATGCTTTCAGCAGGAAGCCAGGGAAGCGACACTTTGCAGTCCCCAGAGGCCACCCAGGAACTGTGGGAACTGCTGACCCTGGCCCCAGAATTTGCTGGATATGAGACCCTCTCAAAGCCATTGGCTCCAAGGTACTGTTGTCTCTGTGGCCAGTAGGACCACCTCACCTGTTCAGACCCTGCTCTGACCTGAGGATGGGGCTTCAGGGCTGAGAGAGGGTGGTCCTTAGATGCTGGGAGCAGAGACAGCTCTACTATGGAATGGAAGGAGCCCCTGAGAATGCAGGCTGGGACAGCTTCCTTCTAACAATGGGAGAGGCAGACTTAGAAAAAAGTACAATGTGCAGCTGTCACTGTCATGTATTTCTGGTATTTTGTGTTTTCAAATGTCATTGAGATAAATCAATCTTTTCTAAGTTCCTCCTCTGCCGCAGGTGCTGCTTCCAAGCACTGCCCCTGCCTCCTATGCTCCTCTTTCAATGAGTTCAAAGCTGCTGGAACAATAATGTGGGTGCTGGTGGTCCATGCAGCTGGCTGGGGTAGGGCTAGGACAAAACCCAAGGCTGTGGCCTGTCCTGGCTAAGCTGGTTCACTTCCAGGCTTGGACCACCTTGCAGCATGATCTTGGGCAAGTTCACCTGACCTCTCTGTGCCTCTGTTTTCCCACATGTGAATAGGGGCTAGTGATGGTACCTGTGGAGATGGCTTCAGAGATTATGTGGGGTAACAAAAGGCTTGGAGCACAGTCTGAGAGGCAGTGAATGTATGATGAATATTTATTCATAAATTACTAGTTACTTGCTGGCTGGTGTTGCTTTAATGCACCATCTTTTTTGACTCCACTTTGGGACTCTTGCTAATCCTACTCAGTTTTCAGTCTTGTACCAGCACTCCATTTGCAGCCATTGTAAACACAACTGCTAATGAGTTTCAGGTTTCCAGCAACCATATTCATTAAATGTCCCTAGGGCCAGCCCCTCAGGCCCAGCTTCTAGTCCTCCCATCTCACATGCTGCAGGAGGACAGGAGAGCACAGTGTGACTCTTGATGTATGGGCCCTACAGCCAGTCAGTGCTAAGCCCCGATGGGAACCCAGATTCCCAAATATGGCTGGAGTCTCTTCCCAGGTGTCACCCTGCAGGAGCCTCTGTCCACTGAGGGGTGGTGTTTGCTTTTCCCACAGGTCTCTGTAGGGCACTGAAATATTGGTGGGGGTTTGGGCCTCCACACTGCCTCCTGGCCCCTCATCTGCCTTGGGCCTGGCCTCTGCTCTCTGACTACTGGTAGCAACCTGGCAGACCCCAAACTGTTCATCTCAGGATTGTGGCTGATGTCCCTCACACTGATGTCCTCCACAGAAATGTCTTTCTGGAGTGGGCAGCTGGTCCAAGTCAGGAGCTGGACTACATGATGTGTCATCCAAGCACCAGTGCAGCTGTGCTCCTCACCACACTGAGGGATCCTGGCCCCACATGTAATTCTGCTCTAGACAGGACAATTCCTTCTGCAACAGATGCCATGTCCCCCTCACCTTTTATTTAAGTGTGCAGAAGGGCAGAAAGGCCAGAGTGTTCACTTTCATCCAGTATTGTCCAATTAGACCAAGAACTTGTGTTACTGGAACAGAAACTCTTGCCAAAGTTATTTCTGATTAAATTTATTTGTACAATGAAATATGCACATGGCTAAAGAGTAAGAAAGACAGTGTAGGAGTTAAAATGAAAGAGCTGCTGCCTCTCTGCTCCCCTCTCCAGTGCCCCCTCACCTCATCTGTTACCACTAGTTGGACAGAAACAGTGAGCTTCTTAGACTCCCCAGCTCTCCTGTACCCTCATCCCATGATAGAAATATATTTACTGTAGTTTCTTTCCTACTTATCACTGTAGTGTTGAATTCCTTAATATGTAGCAAAATCATGCAGCTTCCCACCTCGTCAGGTATATATTGGCAGTATCAATTCATCCTATCACAAAAATTCCCTATTTTTCTAAGGTTTCATATATGTATTTAAGTTTTTCTCTTCAAGCTTTTGTTTTCCTGGAAGTTCTCTTTGCCTTTCTTATCTCTTACATTATCTACTTTATCACATCCTTAATTTCTTCCAGCATTTTGAGCTTTCCATCTGATGGTTCCCTGCTCCTCACTGTTCTTCACATTTCCATCTGGAGTGAGGCCTTTTAGGCCTGGGGTGGAGCCTCCTGACTGAGAGATACTAAACTCCTTGTCTGGGTTTGCTCCACTGCTTCCTCAAATGCATCTTGTTCTTTCTCTCAGGATTCCTTTGTCTTGCTAGAGAATGTCTTCAGTGAAATTTGCAAGATAACAAGCCTGGAGATAAAGTTCAGCATGCTTATCTGTCCTCACAACTGATTAGCTATTTGGCAGGAACAGAATTCAGAGTTGAAAATACTATTCCCTCAGAAACTTGAAGGTATTATAATACTCTTTTGTGTTTTTCAGTGTTGTTGCTGATGGTTCAGATATTTTTCTGCTGTTTAAGCCCTCACAGATTTATTTTTATTTCAAAGAACATTTAAATTCTTTTTTTTTGTTTTGTTTTATAGATTTTGTTTTTATATTTACTTTCTGTTTTCTGTTTTGTTTTCTTGTTTGTTTTTTGGGGGTTTTTCCAGTCTTTTTTTGAGGTATAATATTTTTATTCATTACAAGGTTCATTATGCTAATATTTTGTGCAGATGTTTGCATTTGTTTAATGCTTTAACCATTTCTATTCATTTCCAAAGATTTAGAAACAACCTTTTTAACAAATCTGTTTTTACTTTTAATCATGGTGATGTGAAATTTCACAATAGTATTCTAGGGTGTGAGTCTTTTTTTAATTTTTAAAAAATTTTAAAAAGAGGATTTAGATTACATAAATATTACATCAAAAATATAGGGGATTCCCATATACCCCACCCCCATCCCACACTTTCCTTCAATTACATCTTTCATGAGTGTGATATATTTGCTACAATTGATGAACACATGTTGAACCATTGTACTAACCAACGACTATAGCTTATATTAGAGTTTACACTTTGCTCCACACAATTTTATAGGATTTGACAAAATCAATAAGGGCCTGGATCTATCATTGCAATATTATGCAGGACAATTCCCATATCTCAAAAATGTCCTATTTTGTACCTATTCTTCCTTCTCCCTCCCCTCAGAATCTATGGTGGCCACTGCATTTATATCAGAGATATTAATTCTTCCATTACTAGAATAATCATGTCTACTTTCACCAATTGTTGCTTTCTCCTTTTATGTTTATTCATTTCTCAAACTTGAGAATTTTGGAATGGTGATGCCCATATTATATCTGATTCAGAGAGGGCTTAGATGTCATGAGGCAGATGGATGGAACTGTATTATTTATAGTTACAGATGCTCTCCACTTCCTGGGATGGGCATTGTCCATCATCATCCTTTTGTTAGTTGTCCTGGGTGAGTCTGATGAACTGGTTAATAGGTGTTGCAACTCTGCTGAGATTCAGGGCTCAACTGGCATATGAACAGACTGAAGGTTTAAGTCTCTGGAACATATATATAATAAATATACTGCTAATTATATGTTCAAATAAAAGCCAGAAGAGCCATGTGTAGGGAAATTATAAATAAGTCCAACTTTGGGGAGCATATATTCCAAAGCAAGGCCCATTGACTGGGTGCAGAATTCCTGAGATTGTCTGCCTTACTTATAGTGTCTAGATGTCTCTAGAGACTTCAGAAGCCTGGCGTTTGAAGCACTGTTTATTGTGGCAGTCAAGGAGATCCTGCTGAGACATGCATAAGTGTAACCTATGGAATAACCTCCCAACTCACTTTTAAGTCTCTTAGCCATAAAAATTCATTGGTATTTGGGAGGAGATGTGGCTAAGTAGTTGGCCACCCACCACCCACATGGGAGGTCCAGGTTTTTGTTCTCAGTTTCTCCCAAAAAAGAAACAGACAATAAGCAGACAAGAAGCAAAAACAAAACAAAACAAACAAAATTTAAAAAAAATGAAAACCTCATTGCTATTTAATATATTCCCCTTTTGGTCAAGCTCTTTTTCCAGATCTGTTGCTGGTCAGTGCTTGGCAATAATCCCTCACTGACAGGAAGGCTAATTTCTGAGAGTCATGTCTCACACTTGGGGAAATATAGTGCATTTATATGCTCAGTTAAGCTTAGAGAAAGGTCACATTTTAGCAACAAGGAGGCTTTCAGGAGGTAACATTTAGGCAATGTATAATACCAGGCTAAGTTTCAATTTCACAAGAAAAGGCTTATAAATATAACCTGTAATATCAAGGGCCTGGTAAAATGGTCTGTTCTCCTTCACTAGGCACTGCCCATGTACTTAGGGGATTCTTGCCACTCGGTTGGAGAATGTAGCAGGACTTCCCAGGATGGGAATTCAATAAACTTTTGGTTATTGTCTGGATATCCACCCACTGAGACAAAGACACCTTGAACATATTCATATGCCATAGAGGCATGTCCCATGTGCACCACTCTCCATACATTCCCCATCACTGATAACCCATACCAGTGATCCTCCACTGCCACAGTTGTGACCCTTCTATGATCCAAAACCTCCCAAAAAGCAAAGCCAAAATTAAACAAATAAGTATAGTCTGAAAATAAAATAATAATTAAAAATAACAAATAATATAGAAAAAATAAAATATAAAAATATAAAAATTTCATTGTTTCATTCTTGTAAGATCTGTTGTCTTTTATGCACAGTGACAGTTTCTTGCATATATTCCCCAGTGTATTATTTTATCTTCAAAGAGGCTATTGTTTACAGAAAAGTCACATAGAAAACAGAGGGGATTCCCATATACCCAAAAACCTCCTACTCTCCCACTTTCCCCCATTAATAACATTTTACATGTGTATGGTACATTTGTTACAATTGATGTCAAATATCAAATCATTGCTAGTAATCATGGTCAGTGGTTTACATTTTGCTCATACACTTGTATAGGTTTAGACAAAATTTAAAATGGCCTGTATCAATCATTGCATGATGCAGAAGAATTTCAACACCCTGAAAATGCCCTATGTTCTATCTATTCTATTCTTTTCTCTCTGTATTAATCAACCAAAGGGGTGCTGATGCAAAGAACCAGAAGTCTGTTGGCTTTTATAAAGTATATTTATTTGGGGTAAAATCTTACAGTGACAAGGCCCTAAAGAGTCTAACTCAAGATTGATTTCTTCCCCAAAGTCAGTTGCCATGTGTTGAAACAAGGTGGGTGATGTCTGTGAGTGTTCAGCATTCCTCATTCCTCTTAAATCTCTGTGGGCCCAGCTTCTTCTGATCTCAGCTGTAGGCTGGCATAGGGCTCAGCTGCTTTTTTCTCTTCAGCTGCAAAGGATCAGGCAAATGGCTCACCTATCTTCCTGGGTTTGCAGGATCAAAATTCCCTTCTCTTTGATGTTTATGGAGCTCTCTTCCTCTGTATCTTTTTCTATGTGCCTTCTTGATTGAGTATCCATTTATATAGCCCAGCAAGGGGGTGGGGACTCAACCCTGAGTTCCTTCCTACTGACATGATTGAATTAAAGCCCTAATCTTAACATAATTTAATCAAAGACATTTCAGCTGAATCTAATACAATCAAAGGGTATCATGCCTAGAAGAACAGACCAGTTTACAAACATAATCTATATTTCTTTTTGGAATTCATAAATAATATCAAACTGCCACACTCTCCCTTCCCCCTCAGGGACTATGGTAACCACTAAGTTTCAGTTTTTGAAGAATAATGTTCATAGTTACATGCAATAATATTAAGGGATTGACATATTGGTCTGTTTTCTTTTATTAGGCACTGCCTTTGTTCTCCAGAGATTCATGACCCTCTAATTGAGAACATAGCAGGACTCCCCAGAATGCAAGTTTAATATTTTCTTGTTTATTGTGTGGGTCTCCATTCGCTGAGATAACACACTATAACAAGTTGAACACTTTCATCTTCCACAGAGGCATGCCCCAGATTCACCCTACCCCACATATCACCCCACCCCTGATGCCCTGCTCCAGTAATCATCCCTGCCATATTTGCCAAAAGAACATTCCCTCAATTGCAATTTTAAACACAGATCTGCAAATCTCTTGAGTTCACCTGCTGCTTCCTCCAACCCTCCCCCCAGTTCCATGGAAAGTATAACTCATGTGCCTACCCTACTCCCCCTCACAATATTGTTCTAAGGTGAGGGTTTTTTTTAATTCAACTTGACTTTAAGCCTTTCAACTTAAAGTTCTCCTTTAAGCTCTGAACAATTTTTGCACTATTTATTTGATAATGTTCTTTAATAATTTCCTCTATCTGCCTATTCTATACTCCCTGTAGAGCATGTATATACATTTTTACATTTATTGAAGTATATCACTCATACGTAAACATACATAAACAATAGGTGTAGAGTAATAGTTGTAAACTTACAAAACAAACATACATAGTATCATACAGACTTCTCATATCTCATCCTACCACAAAGACCTTGCATTGTTGTGAAACATTTTTAACAAATAATGAGAGGGCATCCTCAGAATATTACTACTAACCAAGGTATTTTACATTTGCTCGATTGTCCCCCATTTATTATTATTATATCATTTATACATGAACAGGCATAAATAATATGTATGTAGTAAAATTTGTGAAATTACAAAGCAAACATACATAACAGCATAGAGTGGTTCCATACATCAACCCACCACCAACACCTTGCACTGTTGTGAGACATTTGTTACAAATTATGAAAGAATATCACTAAATCTTGCTACTATCTATAGTCCATATCTTATATTTGGTGTATTTTCCCCCAACCCACCCTATTATTATTTTAAAAATATATCTTTATTACAGAAGTTATGAACTTTCAAAACAATCATGCACATGTGCAGAATTCCCATACAATACCCCCCTATCAACACACCATACCATGTTGGGACATTATTAGATATTATGAGACAATATCATCAGATGAATACTACTAATCATGGTCTATAGTTTACATTCAGCATACTTTTTCCATAATCCCACATTATCAACAAAAGTATATCTTTGGCATAGATGAATGAATATTACATTACTACTGCTAACCACAGTTCATTGGCTACTTCACTTGTATTTTTCCCATGCTTCTCCACATTCCCACCACCCTGAAATAGTGACATACATCTGCTCAAGCTCACAAAGGAAACTTCTATATGTACTATCAACCACAACTCTCACCCCCTCTGCGTTTACTGTGTTATTTAGTCCATAGATTATTCTCTAGCTTTCTTTCAACTGATATTTACATCCTTAGACTACCCTTTCCAGCCACATTCCCATTTATATACCAGCTGTTGCTACACTATAATGTGTTACCATCAACTCTATACATTTCCACACTTTTACAGTAAAGTTAATTAAAACATCTACATACATTAAGCATCAGTAGTCCATCTTAGTCCTTCTCTTATCTCCTTTAAGAATCCACCACCTACCACCAGGTCTTGAAGATGTTTTCCTACAATTTCTTCTAGAAGCTTTATGATTCTTGCTTTTATATTTAGTGTTTTATCCATTTTGATGTAAATTTTGTGTAAGGTGTGAGATGGGGTCCTCTTTCCTTCTTTTGACTATGGATATCCAGTTCTCCCATCACCATTTGTTGAATGGACTGTCCTTCCTGAGATGGGAGGGTTTCACAGGCTTGTCAAAAATCACTTGACCATAGATATGAGAGTCTGTTACAGAACCATCAATTCAGTTCCATTGGTCTATTTGTCTGTCTTTATGCCAGTATGATCCTGTTTTTACCAGTGTAACCATGTAACATTTAAAGTCTGGATGTGAGAGTCCTCCAAGTTTGCTTTTCCTTTTTAAGATGTTTCTGGCTATTTGGGACCCCTTACCCTTCTAGATAAATTTGATGATTTTGTTTTCAATTTATTTAAAAAATCCTGGTAGGATTATTGGGATTGCATTGAATCTGTATATTGACTTGGGTAGGGAAGCAGCTGTGCCTCAAGTGATTGGGTAGGGAAGCAGCTGTGCCTCAAGTGATTATCCCATGCAATGTCCTTGGTTAGGTTCCCAGAGCCTCCTGGGGAGGACCAGTAAGACAGAAATCTGATGTGATGGGGTGGCATGGCAAACTGATGTAACCAGAGCCACAAGGAAGAAAACATAATGAGAGCTACAGCAAAGTGTGGAGCAGAGGTGGCTCAAGCAATTGGGCATCTCCCTCCCACATGGAAGGTCCCAGGTTCAGCTCAGATTGCCTCCTAAAAAAGCAGAAGACAAGCACAAAACTAACAGACACAGTGAGCAGAGATGGTGAGGGGGTGGGAAGAGATAAATGAATAAAATAAACCTTTAAAAAAATTTGGGTAGAAATGGCTATTTGATAATATTTAGTCTTCCATTCCATGAGCACAGACTGTCCTTCCAATTATTTAGATATTTTTTTGTCTTAAAGCACTGTCATTTTCTGAATACAGGTGCTTTACATCCTTGGTTAAGTTAATTCCTAAATACGTGATTATTTTAGTCGCTATTGTAAATGGAATTTTTTCATGACTTCTTCCTTAGATTGTACATTACTAGTGTCTTTTAACATCTATTTAATCTGATTTAAGTGTAGCTACTCCAGCTGTTTTTTTTTTGTGTGTGTGTGGTTACTGCATGTGTGGAATATCTTTTGCCAGGCTTTCACTGTTAATCTATTGGTATTTTTGGGTCTCAGGTGAGTTCCTTGCAGACAACATATAGATGGCTCAAGTTTTCTTATCCATTCTGCCAGTCTGTGTCTTTTGATTGGGGAATTTAATCCATTAACTTTCAATGTTATTACTATAAAAGCAGTTCTTATTTCACCCATTTTGACCTTTGGGATTTATCTGTCATATATTTTCACTACTTTTTTGAGACTTTTAGTTATATTTACTGATATAACCTTCATTTCTAGACTGTCTTCCAAGCCTCTCTCTCCTGTCTTTTCTTTTCAGAATGTAGCACACCTTTTAGTATTTCCTGCAAGAATGGTCTCTTTGTTATAAACTCTCTCAGTTTCTGTTTATGTGTGAATATTCTAAACTTGCCCTCATTTTTGAAAGACAATCTTGCCAGATATAAGATTCTTGGCTCAAAGATTTTCTCTTGCAGTATCTTAAATATATCATACCACTGTCTTCTTGCCTCTGTGGTTTCTGATGAGAAATCAGCACTTAATCTTATTGGGTATACCTTATATGTTATGCATTGCTTTTCTCTTGTTGCTCTCAGAATTCTTTCTTTGTCTTTGGCATTTGACCTTCTGATTAGTAAGTGTCTCAGAATTGGTCTATTTGGACTTATTTGGATGGGAGTACATTGTGCTTCTTAGACACAGATATCTATGTCTTTCGATAGGGTAGGAAAATTTTCTACCATTATTTCTTCAAATATTCCTTCTTCTCCCTTTCCCTTCTCTTCTTCTTCTGGGATGCCCATTGCACATATGTTTGAATGTCTCTTGCTGCTCTTTAGTTCCCTGAGACCTTATTCAATTTTTCCCATACTATTCTTCATCTGTTCTTTTGTATGTTCACTTTCAGAGGCCAATTCTTCAAGTTCATCAATCACTTTTTCTGCCTCCTCAAATCTGCTGTTATATTATTCCAATGTATTTTTAATTTCATTTATTACATCTGTAATTCCTGTAAAATATGCTATTTTTCTATGTATGCTTTCAAATTGTTCTTTGTGCTCATCCAATGTCATTTTAACATCCTTAATCTCTTCAGACACTTCATTGAATTTATTAAGGAGATTTGTTTGAACCTCTATTAATAGTTGTCTCAACTCTTTTATGTCATCTGTAGGCTTATCTTGTTCCTTTAATTGGGCCTTATATACCTGTTTCTTGGTATGGATTTTAATTTGTTGGTGGTGTCTTGGCATCTGGCTTACTAGATGTATTTATTCTGGGTGCAGTTTCTCTCTATAGTTTAGGGCTTTCTTGCCCTTTTTCCCTTGCAGGTTGTATAGTAGGAGCCAAGGATGTAGGTGGGCTGCAGTCTGATCTGGGTGGAAAGAAGCTGGTACCAACCTCACTGTGATTTTCAATCAGCCCTACTTCCCCAAATGCTGGGGGTGGAATTAAAATGGTGGCACCAGCCTCTTCTGATATGGACAGGTTCAAACTTTAGCTTTTCTTGGGTTATACTTGAGCTAGCTAAATTACTAATCAGTAGCTGAAGTTGGCGGCCAACTGTCTCTTCCTCCCCTGTTTTTGGGAAATGGAGGTTCCAACTCCAGCCACAAAATAGCTCATGAAGTGGCTTGCACTGCCAGAGTAGGATGAGCACTGTCATCCAAGACATGGCCTGCAGTTTCTTGGAGAGGTTGGTGCATGTACTCCAGCTTCCTCCCTGCCAGAGGTGGGGCTGGGGATTAGGTTAGACCTGCAATCTGATCTGTACAGAAAGTAACCAATCCTTACCAGCACTGTGATTTTCAGTCAACTGCAGTTCCTCTCAGGCCAGGTGCAGTGTTAAAATTGCAGCTACCAGCCTCTTTCTGAATTGGAGAGGTTCAAACTTTTATTGTTTTTAGGGTTACACTTTAGCCAGCCCTATTTGCTAATCAGTAGCTGGCGTTGGTGCCCAACATTCTCTTCTTCCCATTTTTGGGAAATGGGGATTCCAATTTGAACCATGGAATATTTCCCGAGGTGGCTTGTGCTGCCAGTGGAGTATGGGCACCAACCTCCATGGTATGGAGTGCTCTACTCATGAATCTTCTCTGCAGATGTGCAGTCTCCTCTTTCCATTCTTTCAGGGATGTTGCAGAATGCTTTTCTGGTCTCCTGGATCCCCAAACAGGTGCTTTGGATAGCCCTTGGAAATTACTCACAGCCCTGTAGCATGAATTGACTCTTGGGGATCCTTACTCTGTTGCCATCTTCCTGGTTGTCCCCATAGGTTTTTAAATATATAATTTTATATATTTTAAAAAATATTTAGATTACATAAATGTTACATAAAAATATGGGGATTCCTATATGCCCCACTCCCAACACCACCCACATTTACTCAAATTAACAAAATCCTTCATTGGTGTGGTACATTCATTTCAATTGATGAACACATTTTGGTGCATTGTCACCAAGCATGGATTATAGTTTACATTATAGTTTACACTCTCTCCCACCCAATTCTGTAGGTTATGGCAAGATATACAATGGCCTGTATCTGTCATTGCAATATCATTCAGGACAATTCCTAAGTCCCAAAAATGCCCCTGCATTACATCTTTTTTCCCTCTTTGTGACCTCAGAATCTCCAGTGGTCACTGCATCCACATCAATGATATAATTTCTTCCATTGCTAGAATCACAAAACGTCTATAGTAGAATACCAGTAAGCCAAATCTAGTCTGTAGTTCATTCCCCAATCCTGAGGATTCTGGAATGTTGATACCCACTCCACCTCCAATTGAGAGGGAACTTCAGTCCCATATAGCCAATTGATGGGACTCTCCTGCTTGCAGTTGTTTGCTCTCTCAGTTCCTTGGTATGGTGATTTTCCATCACCACTTCCTTTATAGTTGTACTGAGTGAGACCAATGAACTGGATAGTAGATGCTGCAAGTCTTTTGAGGCTCATGCCCCAGCTGGCAAATGGGCAGCCCAAATAGTCAAGTCTTTTAGATGTACACCTACAAACTCCTGCACCACCCAAGCTGGCACCAGCTTGCCAGAATTCCCCCAAAGGTGTTTATATATTGTGTTTTTGTTTTCATTTGTCTCAAGAGATTTACTCAATTCTCTTGTAATTTCTTCTTTGACCTACTGATTATTTAAAAGTGTGTTGTTTAATCTCCATATTTTGTGAATGTTCCCTTTTTCCATCTGTTATTGGTTTCCAGCTTCATTACATTATTTTCAGAGAGAGTGCTTTGTATAATGTCAATCTTTTTACATTTATTGAGACCTGTCTTGTGACCCAACACATGGTCTATCCTGGAGAATGATCCAATAGGACATGAAAAGAATGTATATCCTTCTGTTTTGGGATGCAACACTCTAAAAAATGTCTGTTGGGTCTAGTTCATTCATCATTCAACATAATACAAGTTCTCAGTTTCTTTATTTATCTTCTGTCCACATGTTTCCAATGCTGAATTGTGTGTATTGAGGTCTGCAACTATTATTATAGAGATGTCTTTTTCTCTCTGCCCCTTTTATTAATATATATTGACTTTCTTAATCTCTTATAACAGTTTTGTATTTAAAATCTAATTTTTCCAATATTAGAATCACTACTCCTGATCATTTTGGTTAATAAGTGCATAGAATATTTTTTCCATCCTTTTAATTTTACCCTGATTGTGTCCTTACATCTGAGGTGGGTCTCCTGTAGACCGCATGTATGTAGATCATATTTTTTTAATCCATTTTGTCTATGTCTTTTGATTGGGAAGTTCAATCAATAATGTTCAATATTATTACTGTAAAGGCATTACTTGCTTCACCAATTTGATCTTTTGTCTCTCCCTTGTCATATCTTACTACTGCCTGTCGTTTAAGCCTTAACTCACCCTTCCTAATAATCTTCATTTGTACACTCTTCTCGAAGTCTATCACCTTTGTTTTTTTTTTCCATTCAGGCTGCAGCACTCCTTTTAATATCTGTTCTAGATTTGGTCATTTTGTAACATAGTCTTTCAGTTTTTATTAATCTGTGAAGACTGTAAACTCATACTAATTTTTGTAGGACATTTTTGCTGTATAAAGAATTCCTGACTGCCAATTTTTTTCTTTCAGTACCTTAAATTAATCATACCACTTTCTTCTCACCTCCATGGTTTTTGATAACAGGTCGGCCCTTAATCTTATTGAGGTGTTCTTTTATGTGATGTATAGCTTTCTTCTTGCTGCTTTCAGAATCCTCTATTTCTGATATTTTAATTCTGAATCGGTGTCTCAGAGTAGGTCTGTTAATATTTATTCTGTTTGGGGTGACTTGTCCTTCTTGGGTATTGATATTAATGTCTTTTACAAGGGTTGGGAAGTTTTCAGTAATTAGTTCCTCAAATATTCATTCTGGCCCTTTTCCTGTCTCTTCTCCTCCTGGGATACCAATAATGTATATGTTTGTGCATTTCATGTGGTTATTCAATTCCCTGACACCCTGTTCTATTTTTTAAATTATTTTCTTTCTGTTCTCTTATGTCAAGTTCAGTGGTTCTTTCTTTGATTTCAATCAATGGTTCTTCTGCCATTTCATATTTTTTTGTTTTATATTCCAATGTATTTTTTAAATTAAATTTTATAAAAAATAAAAATTTATTCCAGAGTTATCAATTTTCCTGCACATTTAACAACATACTCATTAACATCAATATTAAATGAATACTTGGGTGAGTTAGTTTAATAAAAAAAAATTCTGAATTATAATAACACTGAAGAATAAAATAGCAACAGAAGTCAGCACATCAGTTACAAATTGTCAAAGCCACATTAAACATTTACAGGAGACTGGCAAGCAATGAAGTTAAATTTGAAGTGATATTTAGAGAGGACCATATATAGTAACAGCAAAGCCCCATTTTAATATTAAGCAGTTTTTTGAAATTCTGTGATTCCTGACAATTTTTCAAATATTAAGAAAACTGCCTACAACTTTCAAATATTTATTTGTATTATTGTAATTTTGAGTGAATCCTGATTTAATTTCCCATAAAATGTGACAGCATTATACCACAGAGGCAGTCCTTGCTTTGTCAGGGTTTTATTTTTCAATATTAGGATAAGTGTATTAAATAATGAATAGCTTTATTGATACAAAAAACACAGTCTATAAAGCACTAAGAAATTTAAATATCTATTTCATAGCAAATAGATGGCAATTCCACATGCAAGCTCCGCAGAATGCTTGAAGGAGGATGCCACAGAATAGTATCCCACATTAGAGAAAGCATCAATTAAATAACACCAGTTTCCCAACAGCACAATTAAAATTTCAGTTATGACACCATATTAAGTGTGAGTAATTGCAAAAAGTACAGACTTCTGTAAAAACAGGCACTCATTGTTCCTTGGATAGCCTGAAAGAAGAGAGTTTTCCTGTACAACAAGCTGTATCAACTTAAGCTGTCTTGACTAGTACTAAATGCATCACTGTACTTCTGCACCCCATCCATTCAGCCCTGTAAGACTTGAATATTTTAGTACATCTGTATTCTCTGGCTTCTCTGTCCTTTTTCAGGGCCATTTGGTATACTTCTGATTTGAGTACAACAAAAGCCTCATCAATCTCTCTGCCTTTCATGTTGCAGATGAAACAAAAGCCTGATGCTCTGTTTTGAAATTTTCAGTTGAAGAGGAAATTCTGCATATCTCAATAGAGCATGGGCAGGGCACGCAATGGAGCTTGACCATGAATACTTCACCTCTCTCAGGACACAGCATCATGAAGACATAACAGGACAGGCATCAAAGTAGCTCAATGTGCAAGTTTTTCTGCCCATGTGAACCTTTGCTTACACATCTGATTTTAGTAACATTTGATTGTATAGGTCATGACATTGATTTCTGTGGACATTGAGAGATTTCAGGTCTTCCCATCTCTTGAGTGTGTATTCTCACAATTCATCCTACAGGGTACCCTCACAGACCCCATTCTGGTGTCCAGGCTGCTGAGTTTCTCCTCATGTAGGTCAGGCCTGGAGGGCACCTCAGGAACTCCCTGCATATAGTGAGACTACATCACTGCTCTTTCATCCTGATGGCCCTTGGGATTTCCCTTCTGACCCACAGGCTCTGCATCTGCACACACTCACTTTCCACATCTGCACCAAGAGGAGGCTGGAATTTGCAGGGTCTAATGTATTTTTAATCTCATCCATTGTGTCTTTCATTCCCATAAGCTCTGTTACTTTTCTTTGAAGGCTTTCAAACTGTTCTTTGTGCTCATCCATTGTCATCTTAATAGCCTTTATTTCTTTTGTCATATTTTTCTTCAGCTCCTTGAAATGATATAGGAGAATTGTGTGATTATCATTGATTAGCTGTCTTAAATATTGTATCTCATCAGAATTTTTTATTTATTCCATAGGCTGGGCCATTTTTCCAGTTTCTTAGTATGGCTTGTAATTTTTTGCTGATATCTAGGCAAATGTTAGCAAATTTACTCTGTTGGTCAATTTCTCTCTCTTTTCTAGTGGTTTTGTTCAGCAGTTCTTCATTAATTTTTGGTTCATCTTATTCTAAGTCTTTAAAATTTCCCAGCTTAATTATGAAAATAAGGCCTGCATCCCACTACTAGAGCACAGATCCAGTCCAAGGGGTCTGAAAAGAAAGACCCCAAATAACATTTTTCCTCCTTGCAATTTCCTGGCCTGGCAGCAGATGATGCTGTTTGGCAAATCTTACCATGGAGCTGTCTTTTTCAACATCAACTTGACCGTGATTCAGGTCTGGCCAGAGACAAGATTTAAGTTGGTTTGCTGACAAAACTCACTGAAGAGAAACCTCTCTCTGCACTCTGCCACTCTCTTAAGGAAGATGTTCCCTTTTCAGTTGGCTGCAGTTAGCCATGGGTTTTATCTAGGTGGCTCACCTTGAAGTTGGGGGATTGGTGCCATTCCCATCCATGGGGGCTGGTAACTTGTGGTTTTCATTTTGAGTTCTTCATCTCTCAATTCCTCACCCTCCTGGAAATTGCACAGCACTCTCCTGGTCTGTAAGTCCCCAAAGCAGCTCCTTCTGAGAGGTTTTGGCCCTTCCCCCACTATTTTTGTGAGAGTTGAGCTGTGCATACCCACTCTAATTACTCTTCCCATACATTCCTTCTGATCTTCATCTCCTTTTCTTAACTTTTCTCAGTGTTTACTGCTTCCAATATGGGGTAGAGATTTGTCATTTATTGTTCCCTTCTTATCCTAAAAAAACAATAATTTTAACAATGCATTTAGATCCACATTCACAGATAATATAATTCAACATTGTTAACATGTCAATTACCCAATTGATACAATTAAATCTTCTCAAAATTCCAAACAACTTTCTAGAGGAATATTAGAACCCAGTTCTAAAAGTTATGCAAAATAAAAAGTCCCAAGTATAGTGCCATTGAATTACAAGCTCTAGCTGCCAAATGGGAACTTTTCTCCCCCTGAGGCCCTTTGGATCATTGTGTTCAGGGTCTGGCAGGCAAAAACAGAAGACAGCATCTTGGAAGGTTAATTCACTTTGATCATCAGGATAAGAAGAAATCAGGTGTTTTTTTATATATTAGAGGGAAGGAGGAGTATTAGTATCCACATGATTTATTTGGACACCTCTTAATAGTCCCTCTCCAATTATGTTAACAAATGGACATGGGCAATCCCTGTTTGAGATGTAAATGGGGACTATGGTATTGGACTCCTCAGAGCTCATAGTCTGAGAGTTAAGGGAGGGAGGAGTGATGAACACTAGAGTGACCACTTTGCCTTGTCTGATGGAGATGGGAGTACATCATAAGTATTGGTCCTTTTCTTGTGAACCACTCTTATATGAAGTTCAAGTTCTGCACCACATCAGGATCTCTGAAGCATTTGATACCAGTGCAGACTTCTGGTGTCCACTCAAAGCTGAAAGGAGGGGTCATTCAATGAGCATTCTCATTTCCACATTATCCAGGGGATTTCTAACCTGAGATCTGTGGTGGTGTTAGGAGCCCCAGAATTCATGTGCTGCTGATGGGTCTTTATCTCTGTTGAGTTGTGGCTGCTTTAGTTTTAATTGCAACACAGTCTGTATCATGGAAATATAATCACATTTTTTAAAAAATTTTAAGAAGGACCAGGGATTGAGCCCAGGGACTTGTATGTTGGAAGCAGACACTCAAACCACTGAGTTACACCCACTCACTTATCATCACATTTTAATCTCCTGACAATATCCCCCAAGTGAGGAACCCCTAGTATCCACATTTTCTGGCACATCCTGAGTCACACAGATTCCAGGGGCAGTTAAGAGTTCAGACCCTGGAGTCAGATCCTGGATCAACATCCTATAGCTCTATCCCATTAGCCAGGGCAGCTTGCACAAATTTGTGGCTTCAAAATTTCCCATAAACAGAATTCCTAAAGAAGTGCTGACACTCTTCTAAGTGGATACCCAGTAACCCAGTTAACCCCAATGCTCAGTTCATATGGATTGAGGTGCCATCTTCACCCACTGTGATAAGTAAGGGGAGCCTCCAGGTTGAAGGAATGGGGAACAGAGTCAAAGTCCTTAAAAAAGGGTCCTGCTTCTCCCAAGGTACCTATGATACAGAGACAAGGCCTAAGCATACCAATGGGGCTACTTCATGCAGAGGTCTAAGTCCAGTTCATCATACATAGCAGCAGAGGTTGGGAAATGCTACCTGCAAGTGGAAACTAGTCCCCTATTTGTGTTTTTACTTGGTCAGCTCTGTCCCTTTTTTCATTCTGACACTGAGTGCATCTTTAGGTCTGGTACCATGAAATCTGAAGTGTAGGGTAGCAGAGAAAAAGGCTGGACATCAGATCCTCTTCTCAAGGGAAAATGGACTTCCCCAGACCCTTGGTGCCCCTGACCACACCACATGTGGTTCATGAGTGAAGCATTCACAGGCATGGCTCTGAAGGAGAAGGAGCTATAGTGTGGCAGTATAACTTGGAGGTGCAGTGGGTTTGTCTTTCATGAAGCTATGTTTACAGAAGAGGAAAACTGCTCTCATACAGATTGTGTGTTTATGTATACTCTGGACATGATGAAAGGCATGAAAGCCTTCTACAAACCATCCCTTGGTTGTGAAGATTTAAGAGTCTAAAAATGTTCCTTTGACCAGCATCTTGGCTGAAGGAAAATATGTTTCAGCTCAGAAATATTGGAGCACCTGAAAGGTTGGGAGTGGGGTTTGTTTGAATTTTTATCAGTCCCAGATCTCCTTGTGGAATATAAGGGCAGCTCTCAGACACTACCAGAATATAGAGGCCTTGATTTTCCCCCATTGTAGTGGTTTGGCAGTTTGATGTAATTATGAATTCCAAAAATAGATATTGGATTATGCTTGTAAACTGGTCTGTTAGTCTGGGCATGATTAAGCTATGACTAAAGCATTGACTGGGCCATGTCAGTAGGGTGTTGAGCTCCACCCCTTGTTGGGGCAGGAATCAAATATAAAAGGCAGGACAAACAACAAGAGTTGGAGCAGTTTTGATGTTGGAGTTCTTGTGATGAAGGAGAGAAGGCCCCAGGATAATGACGAGCCATTCACCTGAGAGTTCACAGCTGGCCTTGTGGAGAGAAGCAAAGCCTAGAGCACCTCATTATCTACAGATGACCTTGTGGAGGAAACAGAGGAGCTAAGCCCAGAGAAAAATGCAGCCCTGGGAAGAGGAACTGAAGAAGCCTGAACCCTGGGAAACGTAAGCAGCTGTCTTGCTCCAACATGTGGCAATGGACTTTGGTGAGGGAAGAAACTTATGCTTTATGGCCTGGCAACTGTGGACTTCTACCCCAAATAAATACCCATTATAAAGATCAACCAATTACTGGTATTTTGCATCAGCACCCCTTTGGCTGACTAATACACCCATCTAGGCTTCTATCAGGATTAATGGGTGATTGGGAGGTGGGATGCCTCAATCTAAGGAATAGATTGAAGAGAAGGGGGATTATTCCAGGTGCAGATTGAGATGACTGGGATGTGAAATACCTAACATACACTCTTTCTCCTCCTCTCCTGCAGAGACTTTCAGACTAGCTTCTCATGGACAGTGGCCCACAACAGTGGATTAGGTATTGGGGTGTCCTTGCCATATCCATCATTCTGCCCAAGGAAAATGCATAGAGGCTGGGCAGAGAAGAAGACCTCCTTGAGTGTTTGGTAAAGGATTATGATTGGGCCAAGGAAATAGCAGGGAATGGGGGAAGGAGTGCTCTTGTCACCACATGGGGCTGCGGCCCAGCACCAATACCTGGAGTAGAAGTAGAGGCAGTCAGATGGCCAGAGGGGAGTTGGGGGATGGGCTGGAAGAGAGAGGACAACACTAGCTGCACAATGGTCATGGATTTGTGCAGCAATCTTGGTTTCTCTTTTCATTTATCTGTCCCTCACTGTGTCACTCACTTTCCAATTTCCCCTGTTCCCCTCTAACCTCAAGTTGATCCCACTGTATGCAATTTTTTAAAAAAATGAACACCTCTAAAGGGAAGCATAAGTAAATAAGGATGCTTGCAGAGTGAGGATGGTAGAGTGTGGTTGTGACCTGGGTTGAAATAGGGGTAAAGACCACATGAGCATTGCTGAGGAAGCTCTCATCAGTTATCATCCTTTCGATCCTGCAATGAGCAAAGCTAAAACATCAAAATAAAGTTCTCAGAGGAGACATCCTCTGGTCTTTCCATCTCCCCAAACACAGATCAGAGTAAGGGGTTGTACAGAGTAACAAATAAAAAAGAGATACTAAACTGAAGGAAAATCATAGGTCAAAGTTCTGATTACTGAACAATATAATTTTAAATTTGACAAAGAGATGCATGAAGCCAGAAATTTAATTTTTCCAACCTCCTTAGATGGGATTTTCATCAAATTCCAAGAACTGCCAGGGACTCCAATTGATTTGTTGCAGGTAGGAGAACCATACCCTCTCAATAGACTGAAGCACCTGGGACCACATATTGATTATTGCTCAATATTTTTCTTTTAGCTCAATGAAAGACACTCATTATGCTCTCAGTAAACTCCCATGGAATGAAAGACATTTTGGATAAGTAAAAAGACTATGAAACTAAAATGAGACAGACAGCAGCCAAAAAGTGACATCTGTTCCAGCAAGGAGACTCCAGGAAGTCCAGTTGCTGGCTGACCCAATGTCAACTAGAGCTTGTGAAAGGCAGGATTGTAGGCAGACTTATAAAATGACCCCCCAAAATCCTTGCTGCCTGTGATTCACCCTTGACTGAGGGCTGGACCTAGTGAATAGTTTCTAATGTATAGAAGGCAGCAAAAGTAATGCTTAATAACTTCCTAGTTTGCGTTACAAATCACTGAATTCCAACTTACCAGCAGACTCTATTTCCTTCTCAATTTGTAATATTTGATGACGTGAACATCCATGTGGAAAGGCCCAGTTGGCAAGGAAAGGAGAACACCAGCCAATAGCCCTGGACCAAGTTCCTCAGTCCAACAGTACCTTTAAGAGAAACTAATGCTGCCAAACAGCAGATGAAAGTGCTTAGAAGTAGATCCTCCCCAAGTCAATCTTTCAGATGAAACTACAGCTCCTTTGACAAACCTCTTTGTTAACATCCTGAACTTAATGTTCAAATATTAACACAATGTGTAATTAAACAATTGTTTTGATATTTAGATATTAAAGTCAGGAAGGGAAGGACATGTATTTTTTCTCACAACTGCATATCCAACCACTAGCAAAATGCCTGCCAGAGCTCAGTAGTATATGAGAAACAAATTGTAAGCATCATTACTTTTGAATATAAAGAAAAATTTGCATTTATATGTAAAGACATAGGAACCTATAAAAGAACAATAATATTGAAGTTGGTTACTAAAAATGTTTGCTACTAAAATACTACAGCATACATTTTTCTTTTAAAATTTCAGAAGACTATTAAAATAGTAAGACAAAACTATTTCCTTTGGAAACAAATGTCTCTACCCAAAATTTAAATATATTTCTTGACTTTTCTTTACAAGTAATTTGTTTTTACTTCTCTCAAGAGATGTCCTAAGACCTTTAAAATTTTAATTTTATTTAAAAATAGTTGAAATACAGTCTATTCATAGTCAAATCAGGAATGAAACTGGACAATTCATACCTTTGAATGCATAATATTTGAGACTTGCAGGATTTCACAGTATTTATTACATCAGATCATTCATAATTGAAGAGAACTGTGTTCTGTGTTATTTTTATTTCTGGATAATAAAGTATGTGCACACTAGATGCATGAAAAATAGCTTTCTATTATATATTTATTGGCAGCATAACTAGTTGTACTTATACAGAGCAACACTGATGTTCACAACTTGAGAGAATGTTGGTAGATTTACAAGTCTTCAGCAGGACTGAATCTCTTTCTGGAAGTTCTCTACAGTATTGCCCTCTCCCCAAAATGAGAATCCACAAAAGAGTGAAACCTCTGGGAAAAGGAATAAAGATTGCTTTTGTATATTTTAGAGCAATTACAGAATGAAAAGGTATAACCTATTTGCATTATCTGTATATACATGTTTTATGTAATTAGAGGGAAATTTTTTCTGTAGTGATACTTTGATTAGATTTTTCTTCATTGGCATTCAAGGTAAACAGGGTGTGCCCTTTTTATGAATGGCTGATAAAGTTATTAAAAGCATAAAGAGGCACTATCAATCATGATTTTTCTAGAGCAAGAAAGATTTGACAACCCATGTCCATGAACCAATGAATGGGGAAAAAATGTGGTATATACCATGTGTATTAGTCAGCCAAAGGGGTGCTTATGCAAAATACCATAAATTGCTTGGTTTTCATAAAGGGTAATTATTTGGGGTAGAAGCTTACAGTAACCAGACCATAAAGCATAATTACCTCCCTCACCAATGTTTATTGCCACATGATAGAGCAAGATGGCTTCCAATGTATTTCAGGGTTCAGGCTTCCTGGGTTTCTCTCTTCCAGGGTTTCTCTCTTCCAGGGTCTTGCTTCTCTCTGGGCTCATCTCCTCTGTTAGCTCCACAAGGTCAGCTGTAAACTATCAGGCAAGTAGTTTTTTTCTTCCCAGGGCCTTTTCTCATTCCTCAAGACCAAGCTTTTCTGTGTGCTAAGTTCCCAAGGCTCCAGCTCAAAAACTCTAACTAAACTCTTCTGCCATGTAATTTTCTCTGTGAGTCCCCACCCACCAAGGTGGCAGGGATACAACATCCTACTGACATGGCACATTCAAAGCCTTAATCATTATTTAATCAAGTAAAAGCTCAGAATCCAATATATTATAATATGCCCAGATAAGAAGACCAGTTTACAAACATAATCCAATATTTCTTTTTGAAATATATCAATAATATCAAACTGCTACACCATGGTATGTATATATAATGGAACATTATTCAACCATAAAAAGGAATGAAATCCTGACATATGTTGCTCTGAGTTCTGGACTTCCAGGTTCTTGGCTTATGTCACATAAAAGAATTTAAGGACATGACCCAGGGTAGGCAAGGGAGTAAAGAGTTTATTAAGAAACAAGAAAAGAGTACACAGTCCTAGACATGGCCTGTGGTTGTGCTGCAGAAAGAGATAAGCACATGAGGCCCAAGGTTAAGCCTTTTTAAAACTTTTACTCCTCTGCTTCATAATTTTGGTGAGGGGCCCCAGTTGTTTGCTGTTCTGATTGGTTGCCCCACCTGTTACTTCTCAGAGGGTCAATGGTGAGGCCTTTTGTTTGAAGGTACCAGGAGCTTCCCCTTGACCCCAAATGGGATCTCATTTCAAATGGGATTTTGTTCCAAGTGAAATCTTTTTCCAAATGGGATCTTATGGCCATGGTTTCACAGGATCTTTTTCTCAGCCTTCCCCTCAGGAGGTTTCCAGGTGGGGTCTCCATGTCTATGTGGTCTGCTGGCCATGTTGACAGCAAACATGGCTAGACCTGAGCCACTTTCCCTCTTTCACTATACTAGTCTGCCTCAATGTGACATACAACATGGGAGAAACTTGGAGATATTATGTTGAGTGAAATAAGACAGGCACAATAGGACAAATATTGTATGATCTTCCTGATTTGGAACAATTAGAATATGCAAACTTATACAGTCTCCATCTGGAATATAGTTTACCAAAGGTGGGGTTGGGATAGGGAATGGGAAGTTAAGACTTAAAATATATAGGATTCTGGTTTGGAATGATGGAACTGTTTTGGGAATGGATAGTGGTGATGGTAACACATTATGAACACAATTAATAGCACTGAAATATACATCTGAATATGATCAAAAGGGGTAAATGTTAGATTGTATATACAGTATAATAAAAAAATAAATAAATCCGTGGAAGTACACTACCCAATTTTAAGCCATAAGTTAAACCATGGACATTTATTACTAGTTCAAATATAAAAATGTGCTATCATAAACTGTAACAAATATTTCACACCAATGCAGGTTGTTGTTGGTGGGTGGTACAAAGCAATCCCGTGTTTCATGCAGGATTGTTCTGTAAACCCACAACTTCTCTATTAAAATAAAAAAAGAAAGAAACTCTGAGCTCTGGAATGTAGTGGTAGCATCCTTAATAATGACCCAGTGTTCCTGAATTTTCCAACTCTTTGAGTTCAGGTGAGTACTGGTGAGAATTTTCCCCAGGAGAGATGGACAACTTTTATTTGGAAAATGAATTTTAATCTGAAGATCATTTTGTGATCTCACTGAAGACATTTGGGTCAGGGTATCTGAGGGAAGATTTGGTTATTGTTTAGAAGAAATTCTTCTGGAATCTACCTCATGTGTAATGGTCAGAGGAGAAGCCCTCTTATTTTAAGATTCTGGGGTCTATATTTCTACAATTAATTCCATGGGGAAGATGAGAGACAATGAAATGAATGAATAAACAAACATATAATGACAAAATACAGGTATTGCCTGAAGATGAAGTGGTGTTCTGTTCAAAAGAACTCAGCCAGAGAAGGAAAAGGCCAACATAGGTGGGAGTCAGATAAAGGAAGAATTCAGAGGGAAAAATTTTATACTGACACTGAAGGAAAATGGCTAAGGTGTGGATATATGTGTGTGTGAGATTGGGAAGTGATGAAGGGTGATAATAGTACTCAGTGCAGAGAGCGTAAAAATGCTCTGTTCGGTTTCTGTGGTGCTGAAAGGGGGTTTCAAGAATTAATTTCTGGATGTCTAATGTATTCATTCATTAAGGTGTAACTTTCATTTTTGCAGGGAAGGTAATGTCTTCAATTCAAGATATATTTTAAATTAGTTGTCAGTAACTCTTGGGGAAATATAAATAAAAACAAAATCATTCCTTTGACCCAGAAAATGTTCCAAAAATGTAGAAAGGAAAGAAAAACAATTTTATCATTGAATAAACATTAAAGCAAAATGTCATGCATCACAAGCAATCTGCAAAGAAATTCAAAGACAGAAAGAAATCTTAAACATTTTTATGTGACTAAGCAGATATAATCCATTTCATACATATTCTCAAGTTATTTTTCATCTTCATGACCAGAAGTAGGTTTACAATTTGCAGCCAGGAACACACCCCCTAAACCCCCACCTCCAGAAGTTATGCTCATCACTTAGGAAATTAGCAGACATTTTCTTTGATTACATTTCAAAAAAATGTTTCCTTTCTTACTTAACTTGTGTGGTAAAATTTGCAAGAGACTTATTTAAACTTGTACATTCATTTCAAGTATATGCATTTCAAAAGGACAAAGAAATTGGTATTGGTTACAATTGTGGGTTTTCTAAAGTAAATACTCAGTGATGGAAGGGAGAAAGTTATCCCTTCCCTTATGTTCAACAGGGTCAATAATGACTTTCTCATTTTTAAAGTTGTATTTACTTTTACATAACACACAAGCATACTGAAGTAAAAGCTCAAAAATGAAGTCTAGATGATAGTATGGTTATTGTCATTTTAGGGACAGAAAGGAAGGAAATGTCATCAATCAAAGAAATGGGTCAGATAATAGTATAGTGTATGAAATGCGGAGAGAAGGAAGGCTAGAATTGATCATTGAGATGTTTAAATAATATTACTTGAGGAGTGTTTTAGTTTTTTGGTTGTGCAAGCAAATACCATGCAAACGGTTGGCTTAAACAGTGGGAATTTATTAACTTATGGTTCTGAAGCTAAGAAAAATCCATATCAAGGTGATGGTTTCTTCTAGAAGACTGGAATTCTGGGCCTGGCTTTTGGTGAGGCTTGGCCTGTAGCTTGTCAGAAGGCAAGGCACATTGCAGAGTCTCCAGGTCTCTCCCCTCTCATTGTGTTTTTCTTTATTCAACTTCTGGCTGCTCCTGCTATGGCCTTATTTCTGTCTGATTTTCATTCTCTTACAAATGACTCCTGTAATAGGATTAAAACCCATCCTGACTGAGGTGAGCCAAACGTTATCTGAAGTGCCTTCATCAAAAGATTCTGGTATCCTCACAGAATAGGAGGTTGTGGCCAGTCCATTTATCAAGGAATCATGAAAATCTGTTGCTGATAGAAGACAGAAATTTAAATAATAGGTAGAGAGACAAGCTTTGGTAAGGCCAGAAACTAGCCCCTAAGTAGTAAGGAATTTTCCCAATGTGAATGGAGAGGGCTCACATGAGATGTGTCCTTCATTTATCTCTGAAGTTGTAAACTGATCTTATGTCAAGATTGCTTTGAGAATTAATGGTCATAGTAACAATCTAACATTTAAATGGAAGGTAATGTCTTCTAAGCATTTTTATATTAATATTCTCACAAACTCTCTGAGGAGGACACTCTTACCATCAATCCCACTTTCTGAACAGTACATGGAGGGATAGAGAGGATAAGCAAATTGCTGTAAGTGGTTCATCTAAGAAAGGACAGAGCCAGTACTGAAATCCAGGCAATGCAGCTGTAATTATTGAGTTGTATAACATTATGCCAGGAATACTCTTCCCATCTTTTCCTTTATTACAGGATCAGGAGAACCTTTGAGAGAAACCTCTAGATATGACTTAGGTGGTCCAGCTAGCCTCACTTACACTTGAAGGCTGAAAATTTGAAATCCCTCCTTTGCATCAATAGAAGTGATCTTTTTATATTCATCTTAAAGAGGTAAACACTCCTGTTATAAACATTATTCACTCCCTTTTACTTCAAAATATATGCACACATATATTTATACAAATATATACATATATACTTTTTCACTCATATATTGATTGATAGATTTGTATACACAATATACTCTTACATGTATACACACATATAATAAGTATTAATATTTTTTCAACTTCCCACATAGTTTTTCAGTGGCAGCTCTGTCCAATGCTCTGTAAAATCAGTTATGATGTGTAATTATCAAGAACAATCTTGTGACTTCATACCATGAGGAGGAGCACAGAGCTGGTCTCTGAGTTATAGTGCACAATGCCTTATCTCATGTTTAGCCACACCCCTAGTGGCTCAGCTCTGAAAGGAGCAGTGGTGTTTTGAAAGTGCATTCATAATGTACATTTAGTATATCCTGTACATTATGGTACATTTCAGCCACTCCTGTTTTGAAAAACACAAATATCTTTGGAATAATCTGTTCCAAAAAACTATGATATTCATGAATATAAAATCATATCTGACATCCTATCTCTCCTTCCCTCTGACTTGGGGACCTGCAAGGACCATAGTTTTGTTGCTCCCTCTCTGGCTTCTTTCTAGGGCCTTGCAGGGTCCTAGTTTCCAGATCATGGCATCTCCACATCTGCACCACCCTTCAACACCCCTCCCACCTCAGCCTCCCTAGCATTTTTTCTAACAGTCAGGGTATAAAGATCTACAAGTAGAATTCTATGGGAGGTCTTTCCCACAATGTCAGGTTAACAACAATAGGGGATCTGAAAACACTCAACAGTCAGGGGTATCCAGTCCCTCATTTTTCCTAACCTAGAAAACACCACCAAACCATTTGAGAATCACTAGGTGGAGGGAGACATTTTACTTTATTTGTTCCTTGGGAGTGGCCAACTCAAAGCAATGCTAAACAGATCATCTTGCAATCCTAGAATTCATAGTTAAAAGACAGGAGTGGGGAGATAAGCACCAAGCCCAGTAGAATGTGTTTTTGAGCCCTAGGTTATGGCCCCAAAATACTCCAGCTGCAAAATTATTATAGGTAAGTTTATTTTAATTAGTTTTAAATTTAAATGATTCATTACCACTCCATCAGATGCTTCTTCCAGTCTAATTTCATAATTTTACTGTTATAACAATAACAGAGAGAAGTGATTTCATTTGTCTTGTCACTACTACAAAGAGAAAGATGGAAAAACGTGGTTGAATCACACAAATCACAACTCTGAAGAAGAATTGAGGGAGGACTCTCATATTGCAAATTATTACTCTGAGACTTCATCACAGGGTATTTAAAGTCAGAACAGACAATAAAAGAGTTAAAAGGGAGCACAGGTATTATTCTGAGCTCTTTACTTGGTTCCCACAGGAACCTCAAAGTAGCCCTCTGACTTTTCCTCCTCTTTATATATAAGTGGTGACAGAGATGCAGAGAGAGCTTAAGACACACTCCAGACACAGTGACAGGTTGAGACCAATACTTAGGCAGCTCAGGTCCTAAGACACTCGATCACACATTGTAGGATATGGACATTAGATACTCCCATGAGCTCAGGATGGTTCAGATACTGATATAAAGTTTTTCAGGAAAATAATTTGTTTTTTAGTGAAAAATAAGCTTTGCAATTCTAATTAACTTGTTAATTTTTCATTCCCTGGGAACAATGTTAACATGCCCTTGTTGCAGCAAACATGAGAGAGTCACAGGAATTGAAAACAAAAGCGGTTTCTTTACTTACAATATGGAATAGTCCCCTCCACCAAGACACACACACACAGTGAATACCTGGCAGGGATTCCTGGGGGTAGGTTCCAAGGAGCAGGCTGTGGAGGAGGGGTCACAACCAAACCCTGTGCTTAAGCAGGACCCCTCCTGAGCTTCCCCCTGCAGCTCTGTATACCCTGGGCTGGGAAAAGGAGGTTAGACCTGCCATGCTTCAAGCTGGAAGTGTGCTCCTAGACAGGGAAACCTCCTTGGGCCCCAACAAATACACCAACAAATTGTGGATATCTCCTGACTGGACAGGACAGAAGGTTGGTACAATGAAGTTGGGGATGGTTGTGGCTAAGCAGGGTTCCAGCAAGGAGTCCCATCAGAAGTCACAGACACCCATTGTGCTGCACTAGGAGCTTTATCCTGGGATTACCCAGATGGGTGGGGGTGAGGATAATAGCCTGGGTCCAGGCCTGATGTGTGCAGTGGAGTCAGTGCAGGGTAGAGTCTCACCTGCTCCTGCTTTTTCTCTTGGTCCTTCTTTCTAAGCCTTCAGTGTTGACTTTGCTGAGGAGTTCCCTGCACCCAGAGACAGTCTCCTGGCCCTGAATACCCTGGACACAATCTCAGTGATTCAGCAAGAGGGTAGGGAGGGGGTGCATTTTCACCACCAGGAGGAGCCCAAAGCATCCTCCTCTGTGGACCTCCAGCCAGAAGAGGGAGACTAACCATAATTTCTGACTAAACCATGTGGGAAACACCTCCAAGTTTGTCTCCAGGGGCCCTGGTGCTGTGTTCAGAGGGAGGAGAAATGATTCATTCCTGTAGATCCAGAAGGAGCTTCCTCATCTCTGGGAATCCTCAGGCATGTCCACATGAGTCATTAGCTTGCTCTTCACACCTGAGACTGAGGAGGGACATTCGTTGCATCTTCTTCAAGATGTTTTTCTTAAAACTTCATTTTTTGTATTATTGCTAGAAACTGGTTTATTCTCTACTTTCCCAAGTCATATTTTAGTAAGATGTATTTTACCCAATATCCCTTCATTGAGGGCTTTGCTAGCTCAAAATCTGGCATTCTGTAGGACTTTTTGTGGATTCAGGACTCTTGCTGGAGACAGTCCTGTTAGAGATTCAGAAAAAAGGGAAAAGCATTTACATCTCTGTAGGGAACATGCAAAATATTGCACCCTTCCAGTGGAGAAGCTGGGGACACACCAGTTCTGACTGAGCCATATCAGAGCCAGGGGTGAAAGGAAAAATGGTGTCCCTATGTATATACTTATATTACATTTTTAATGGTTAATTTTAACTGCATCACTTACTTAGATGGAAAAAAAGTTTGAAAAAATTATAAGTATGGGAAATACAATCCCTGACATTAATTTAAATGTTAATTACTCAAAAATCAAAAATTTATATTAATTTAACTGTTAGAGCAAAACAGCACTCACTGGGACATGGAAACTGATGACTGCAGGCAGAAACTTTATTGGGAAACTCTCCCAACAGAGGGGGTCTCAAGAATATACTTCAGTCCCCCACAAGCATTCCAGAGGTCTGAAGAGAGACTTCAGCCCACCCCAGAGGTTGGTGGATATGGCTTTATACAGTACATCAATAGGTGGGGAAACTGAGTAAAGCCTGGGTCAAATGACCAGAGAGAAGTGGGCTAGGAGGTCTTGGAATGTGGGAGGTGTTTGTCATGCTTGGACCTCGGGGGTGATGGCCTTATCAGCTCCATTTTGTTTATTCTTGTTTGGAGATGAGCTGCCTCTGTGAGCACTAGCAGATAGGCAGGTCTTATGACCTATTAATCATTGCAGACCTCTGAACGGGGAACCTCTAACACCCATAATTCTTTCATTAAATATATATAATGATGGACCTAAGTAATGGGAATACTGGACAGAATAAAAGGATGAGGGGATTTGGGACATTGACTCAGTCTGGCTACATCCTGCTGTTATGGGGCAGCAAAGGGTTCCCTTGCATTCTGTCCAATGTGTTCTCATTTCTTGTCCTGAAGACATTGGTATTGGTGTTCATATAGCAAGAAGATACTGTTCAGATATTACTGAGTTGTTGACTGTACAATTTGGCATGTAAATCAGATAGAAAGCTGTAAGAGACAAGGACCAAAAAGAAGAAGCTGAAATAATAACAGCAGTGGTGATATAATAGACAAAAGGTTTGATTTTAGGGGTGAGGAAAAGTAAGAGAGAAATGAGGATAAACAGGATTGATTTCCATAACTGCTATATCAAGCCCTCTGAATGATCTCTATGGTTTCTTTTAAAATTTTCAGATTTTCTTCTATCTGCCCAGTTTTGTTAATATAAAATCAAGTTTCATTTATGATTGCACAGGTGCCTCCCATGATCTTGTGATACTCTCATGCTTGGTTTTGAGATTAGTACATCCTGTTGGATTAGGGACAGGGGTTGGAGTTTGGGGCCATCTGTTATTGGGGCAGTGGAGACCTTCTGGTGCTGACCAGGGTTATGGGGGCTTATTTTGCTAAATGGGGCTAACATTCCCTACTCTTTTTGATATGTTTGGGTGAGGAGAGAGAGCAGGAAGTTGGGTATCAATTATCTGGCTGCTTTCTGCTATTATGGAGTGTTGTGAGATTCAGTTACCATTCCCCTTTTGGTGCTGAGATATTGTGGTTCCTGGCTCAGTGTCTGGCACTGTATTTTTGCAGCAGATCATGTTCATGATCATGGGTGACATTTCAGACATCTGTTTGGATAAACTGAGTCATTGCATGGAGGAGGTATGGACATACTAATAGGAGAATGAAAGTTATAATTGTGGTAAGGATAGGAATTAACCATGAAATTTAGGGTGGGCTGTGAGGTTACTGCCTCCAGGATTCTGAGGAGAAGGAATAATATTATATACTCAACATTGAAAATTAATGGTTGACAGTAAAATTACATAATTTGGTGGGCTTACATACATAGAATTTTAGCAAGAATATGAGGCTTTAATTATTAACTGTGGTTTCATAACAGTGTTTTTCAGTGATTTACTTTTCATGGATTTAAGATTCCCAACTAGAGGGCTGCATAGGTCTACAGTTAAAATGATTTTATTTTTTCTCAGTTTGTATAGTTAGAGGCATAGGTAACAACAAAATATTATTACTTTCCCTTTTTGGGCTGTGGGGTAGCTGGCACTGTAACTTGTAATTTTAGTGCCTGTCTTGTCTTCCTGTTAGCATTTTAACAGAGCTGTGGCTATAGTTTAAAGTGTTGAATTAAACTTAGTCCAATGTTGTAAGGATCTTGTTACGAGAAATCCATTGCAGTGACTGCAGCA